>AWOL01S0048398.1:0-62352 GCA_000715115.1 Nicotiana otophora | reverse complement strand
TGCACCAAGAAAAGTTGAAAAATCGAATTCCGGTGGCCTAGGCTTTCAGTCGGCCAAGAGCCAGAGTATAGAACAATAGAATGAGAGAATGGCAACCATTAGTTTCTTTTTAGTGAATCTCATGAAAAGGTCCGTTTCAAAGGGGAATGGGGAGGNGAAGAACTTAAGAGAGTCCAAATTATTCAAGTTAAGCATAAACATAGCTCAGAACTGGCAATTTTAGGTAAAATCAAATGCTAAAGAAGTTCAGATCACAAAAGTAGTTCAATGCCAACAAGGTTGTACATAGAGATGGTCTAGAAACACATTAGGTCATGAAATTTTAGAGGTATGAATATGCAAATCATGAACACAGCAGAATAAAATTGCAAAAAGCTAACAAACTTACCAGTTATCACTTGACAAATAGACAAACAAGAAAGAACAAACTCCATAATACTCTGAACGTCAGCAAAGAGCAATAGAACCTAGAATCTTAGTGCGTCAGAGTTCCCAAAGGCTTCAAACGAACCCCGGGCAGTGCTTGCACCAAGAAAAGTTGAAAAATCGAATTCCGGTGGCCTAGGCTTTCAGTCGGCCAAGAGCCAAAGTATAGAACAATAGAATGAGAGAATGGCAACCTTTAGTTTCTTTTTAGTGAATCTCATGAAAAGGTCCGTTTCAAAGGGGAATGGGGAGTGTTTATATAGTAGTAAAAATCAAGCAAACAAACAAGGAAACACGGTAAAATCAAACATAAATAAAAACATAATAACATCCAGAATCAATTTAATCGGATTAGGAGAAAAATTAGGTAAACCCTAGTTCATGATGGAGAACCAAATAATAGTCAAAATCTCACTGAATCGAACCCGTACGACCTTTCCATGATGCATATAGACGAAATATCGTCCAAATAGCGAAGGGTGAAGCTGATCTCCCTCGATTCAAAGATTGATATTTGCCAAAAATGGAGCAAGTACTATGTAATACCGTAAAGAAGAAATCGGTAGCGAAGGAAGATAAGTATGGTAAGTAAATAACGGGTGAATCCCATTGTTAACAGGATTAGGAGAAGGATTGGTGAAGGGCGGCGATTGGGGTTCTTCAGAGAAGAGGGGGTGATTCTAGGGATTTCAGGGTGGCGAGTTGGTAAGAAATGGGATAGGGTTTTGGGTAAGGGGGAATATAAGGAAATTGGTAGGTGTGTTATAGGCCGTTGATCATTTGAGATCAACAGCCAGGATCGCAAGGGAGACAGGGCGGGTTATTTAAAATGGGTTCCGCCTGGGTTGAGGTTAAGGGGTCGTTTCGATTGGGCTTCTGAAGAGGAGAGTGAGTGGGCTAAGTGTTTGGGCCAAAATTGGTCCGAAAAGTAGCCTAAAATTGGGCCAGTTGTTAAATAAGAGATTAAGGGGAAATAATTTAACAAAAATAGTTAAACAAATGCTATCTATGCAACTTAATACTTTAAAACGACAGTAGAGGATTATAAAAGATGTAGAAACTTATTTTGACCTTGAATAAAATGACAAATGCAATAAAGTTATAAAATATAGGCTATTATTGCAAGGTTGTGCAAATAGCCTAAAATACTAGTGTAAAAAATGAAGTAAAAATATTTGAAACAATGTATTATGGATGCAAATAATAATTTTAGATGATTAAGTCATCACAAAATTATAAATATTCAAGTAATTTTAATGTAAGAAATTCAATTTTAAAGCTCTAAAAATTATGGAACATTATAGAAAATGCTTGTATAGATTTTGTAAACTAAATAATGATGTGAAATGATATTTTGAAAGTATTATATACTATTTGAGAAAATATGAGGGGAAAATTGGGTATCAACAGTATCCACAAACAACCACTTATCATACTCCTCAAAACGCATCCCAACTTACCCATGATCCCCCTCAAACCTCAATCAATGATCACCCATACACCCAAGTCCGAGGAACATACCAAGGCAACCCAATATACATGGAGACCTTACCACACACCCCGCAACAAATCCTATAGATACCCAAATCAATCGAGAAGGACCTACTCATCTGAAACGTGGCAGAGGAGCTAATGAAACTAACAGGAAGAGTCTAGAGTGTTGAAGGCAAGAAGGGTGTTGAAGGTTTGAACTACGAAGACTTGTGTATCCAGCCAAATGTGAAACTGTCGGAGGATTACAAACCTCGTAAGATCGAGATGTCTGATGGCACTGGTGACCCTAACGTGTATTTAAGAACCTACAGTGACAATCTTGTAGGAGTGGGCAAGAATGAGCAAATATGCATGAAGTTGTTCATGCGAAGACTTACAAGTGATGCCTTATCCTGGTACATTAGCTAGAATCCGAAAACATTGGGTGAGCATGGCATCCGATATCTTGGATAGACTCAGGTTCTACACAGAGATTGCGCCATACGTTTTCTATATCCAGAACCTCAAGAAGAAGCTAACCGAAACTTTCCACGAGTATGCTACTCGCTGGAGATCAGATGCCGCCAAGGTGAGGTAGCCACTAGAAGAAGAACAAATGAACAATTTCTTTGTCAGAGCTCAAAGATCCTTAGTATTATGAAAGATTGATGGTTATAGAGAATCACAAGTTCTCTAACATCATCAAATTTGGAGAAAGAATCGAAGGAATCAAGAGCGGTATGGTGACTAATTTTAAGGCGCTACAAGCCACCAACAAAACCTTACAGTCAGGAGGTATTTCGAACAAGAAGGAAGTTCTTATCGTGATGGTAGCCCAGAATCTTAAGTCTCCCCTTACCTATCAAACACCTCCACCAATATATCAACCCTCACCTCCAAAATACCAATACCCTGCCACTACTTACCATACCTATAATACCCAACCCACATATTACCATTCACCTGCTCTCAACCGCCAAAACTACCCAAAGCCACGACCAAACTTTTATGGCAAAGCTCCCAGATGATACACCCCTATTGCTGAACCCATAGCCCAACTATATGAGAGACTGAAGGCCGCTGGTTAGCTCACTCCCATTACTGCTTGTCACGACCCAAACCAATGAGCCGCGACGGGCACCCGGTACCTTACTCAACGAGTACCAACATAATGTATCTTTTCGTATCATACCATCACAGATAACTGAGCCGGAGAGGCTGCCGTGAGATAGGTGGAATACAGCATGTAGTACGAACTTATACATAAGGTATATGGGCCTCTAAGACCAAAATAACCGCTCGTACACTAAACATAAGCCGACAAGGCCATACAATCTTTTACGCATATGACATGTGTCTACAAGCCTCTAAGAATACAAAATTGTCATAAAGGTTAGAACAGAGCCCCGCCATACCAAACAATACACATCTAAATCATACTAACCAAACAAGCAACTCCGGAGCAACACCCACATTTTCCGCTGAGCTGATCGCCTACTTGGAGGACTATCGACCTGTCTATCGAGACCGGCGGGCATGAAACGCAGCATGCCCGGGCAAAAGGGACGTTAGTACAAATAATGTACTGAGTACGTAAGGAATGAAAATCAGTAAATACTAGACATGAGAGAAACATGGAGTAAAAGACTCGACATGTACATTTGCATAGCTCTGTGAATCATTTCATTTTTATAATGCCATGCATATACGTATAAATGCCATACCATGCATTGGTACATGCGTTCATAACATCATCAAGCCTCTGAGGGCATCCTATCATATCATTTTGGCCACTCTAGGCAAATCATCAACGTATACCAGCTGACCAGGTGGGGGTGCGTATATAACGCCATAACCTTTTCCCATATCCCATATACATATATACACATATATAACCCCATCTGGTCATGGGTCAATGTATATGTATAAATGCATGAAATGCATAAGAAGTACGTTAATAATATTTTCTCAGAATGTCATAAAAGTAATATGCCTTAAGAAATACGTAAACAAGATTTTCTCATAATGTCATAAAAACAATATGCCTGTCGGATAAAATTTATCAATTACATATTTTTCTGAGACCCATGAATAGAAGATATAATAATAATTCACATGGGGAATCAAGAATATAGACACCCCTAATATATCTATGAATAGAGTCGTTTATAGAAACTGTGCGTTTGCTCGTTTCTTTCAGTATCATTTGGGTCATGCCAAAAAGAAAGAAGGGATAACCTTAACATACCTGAACCGATTCTCTTGACAATCCCTTTAACATCGTTGATTGCGAAAACGCGTAACGGCGGATCGAAGTTGGAAAATATCCGTATGATATTCTTGAGAAAGATTACACTGTAATCCCTTATAATCGCAAAATCTCGTTGCAATTATGCTAAATAGTCTCAGATGAATTCTTGTTGAAGTGATTCACGTTACTAGTGAAAAGTATGGTCTATGTTGAAGCATTACATAGCAGATCCGTATGAAACCTCCTAAAATGAATGAATGGCTTTAGAAAGGACCCTTTTTATAGTGGTGTAGGCCCCACTTTATAATGCTTAACTTAGCCACCAAATTGTTTTAAAATGCCATCTAGCAATGTGACCAAATAGTCACTTAAATTAATAATCTTGGGCTGCCACGTTTGGGAGGCTTTATTAAGTCTTATCCAGAATCTTAATTACTCACTAATTCATTATTTAACTAATTAATCTCTCATTAACCAATAATCAACTAATTACCCACATAGTTAGAAATTATCTCAAATTACTTAAAATACCAGATACTTTTAACACACTTTATACACCTTATAATCATGGTCGTATGGTACCTTGTATGGCACTAGTCCATAAATACCGGGTATTATAGCTTGGACCGTATTATATCTCAAATTATAAAACTTCTACGAAACGCATCTTCTTCGATTTGCTTACCCTCTCACCTTCACGAATTTACTTATCACTTGTTTGAAATAACGTAATACTTACAATCCCAAAATAATCTCATTCCCAAACTTATGTCGCTTAACTTACGACGAAATTTTAACGTACGGATGTAACATCTCATTTCTAAGCTTATATCAATTTACTTATGGTGTACTTTTACGTACAAAAAGTATGGGCTGTAACAATATTCCCCCCTTTGGAACATTCGTCCTCGAATGTTGACTGATGTACTTATCGTTTTCATAACCCATAGATCTTGTGAATACGTTTTACCCTTCTTGCCATTTAGGCAGCTGTTGTTTGAATAAATCCAAAGTCCAGGGCATTCCCCCTTTTAGGCCTCTTTCTCACACCATGATCTGTGGTCGGAATTCTTCCAATCTCGTAACTGTTGCTACCTTCTTTCATGCAGCCTGTACGATTCTAACTTTGTATGCGCGCCTATGCGACTCTTCTCTCCTCTTTCCTCAAGCTTTTAGCCAATCTCTAGGCCTTACTTGGTAAACATATGTAGAGGTTAATAAGATGTCCCTCTGGGCATCTATAGGTATACTGAAGTTCTTCGCTCGGTACTTTGTCGAACTTACGAATATTGTTATATTTTATTTCATAGACCTGGTTATTCATCAGTATGACTTTACTGCATCTAGGTAGGTCATACTATACCATAACTCTTACCTCTATTTATCGTTACTGAGGTTTGCTATCAAACTCCAGGTTACTTTTATTGCTTATCCCATATGCATAAATCTAAGTCTTTTAATGCTTCTTCACTACTGTTCATCTCAAGGATGACGTCCTAATCTCATCTCATACTTTGTGACTTTTGGCCATCCATTGTTGATTCACCTCAATATTGATTTACAATATACCACAGATAACTTGAAACTTTTTACCTAATACCTTGCCACTAGGGCTTACGTTGCATCGAGGAATATTGGAAGTGATTTTCCTGATCCACTTAGCGGCGATACTATACTTCAATAACCGTATTTTATAGCATCCCAATGTGATTCACTTACGTGGGTATTTTAATCTTGTACAATTCTTGAAATCCCTTTATTTATCACAATTACACCCTCATTCTATTACCAGGGCAGCATTCCATCTCTTCTAAATGCTACTAGTCTTAGACTCCTTTGAGTTCATTCAGGCTATACTGAGCTTGGTATAACTTAGAGAAACCATCAACTCTTCTTGTTTTCATGGGTTTAAACCTGAGGACTTATCCATTATCAAAGGTTGACTAGGCCTCTCGATACCTAGAACCCATAGGCTGGAAGATACACCACTGACAATGCTGCTACCGTTCTTGGATACTGAATCCCAGTGCTTCTAGCCTTCTATCCGAAGTATGGACTATTCACAATCTTCTGCATTTGAGTATCTCGTACGTTATTCACCTTTACCTTACATACCTTAAAATCTTACATCACATCTTCTACCTCTTTCATGACCTCCCTACCACATATGTATAATTCACATCTGCGACTTGAAGCTCTATTATAATACTTGCACTTCTGGTGCATACACACTCCGGTGGGAGCTTCATATTGACTTCTTATGAGGCTGGTACTCTTCTAACTAACTGTATCGTAGACCATTATAAAATATGGATATTGTACCATCTCTCTTGTACCTCTGATATTAAGAATGATCCTGCAATGTTCTCAATCACGAAGTCTATTATTTGTTGGGTCCAATAATCAGACTCCTGATTTACTTAGTTGATATATCTCTTTAGTTTCCTCTTCCTTATGATCAACCTTCGTGTAAGCTATCTTCCGATCTGCGGCTCCTGGTATTAGTTATTACTTTAGCCTTTCATGGGCGCTATAGAATATCCATGATTCAATCTTCTAACAATTCAATCCTTTATCTATGCCCTGGGCTCAATTCTTTCTTTTAACTTATATCAGAGTCTGCTATGTCTGAATGATTGTCAACATATATGCTGTATATATAAAACTTGAACTCCTAGGTGCGTTCATAACGTAACTAACTCTGGATTATTGATCGAATAATTCATTTTGTTCCTTCTCAACTTTCTTTAAATGCAAGCAATTACTTTTCCTGGTCGTTGTTTTCCACTTGTTGCATGCATACTTAGCTTATCTTAGTTCCCACGTATGCCGAAATGTTCGTGCAACTCATATGATCTCGAATATTACTTTTGATTTTTCTTCCCATTCCTTAGCCATGATAGGTGCCACTTTCTTATGGAGTGCATACAATATTGTTGTGAAACAGTTGTTATAAGACCATTTCCTCTTTAGGTCACTGTGCTTAGATTGAAGACTTCTTTCTTATTTTCTCAGCTAGTCTTTCATTGTAGTACTTAGGGAGGACCCTCTGACTCTTGTAAAGTTGCGAGCTTATTACATCGAAATACCGATAGAATTTTCGATGTTCGTGCTCATTTGTAATTGTCCTTAGTTATTTACCTCCACACTCATATGCTCATACGGTTTCTTGTGAAATGATGTTTTGACTGTCTTCCTAATGGAACTCTTTTTTATTTCTATAACACTCATACAGTACCTTTAACTACCCCAACTCCTATCTAAATAGTTCTCAAGGATTACCTTGTCATAACTGCGAGGCTGAATTCACTATGTTGGAGTTTACTATATTTATCTTGCACGATCCGCTACTTCGTCTGTATCCTCTTGTCTAGCCATAACTAGGCTCTTCCTGAATCAACTACTAACTACTCATTGTCTCATTCTCATATCAATATTTTGCGTAATCTTTCATGGGTCATTTCCTTTATCTTACTTACGTCCCGCACTGGCTCCTTATCTATCAATAACATCTCAGGCAGGAACCCTTACCTCCTCTCCTTGACGTCGTATTTACATAATATTCTGGAATCGTAGCATATCTGTAGGATTTGAATAAGTGCAATCTTATCCCTTTCTCATTCTTATCACATTCTTCCTTTATTAATCCATAGTTACTAGAACCACTTAATTCTGACTTAATGCCACATCATTCCATATTCCCCCCTTTAGGGGAGTACTAGGAGTTGGATCCACGAGGATATACCTATAGATATTTTACCTCTTCATCTTTGGCGTCTTTTCAAATCATCGATGGTCCTTACTCGCCTTGCGGAAATCCTTTTGTATCAGGAATAATACAATTCCTTATTCGCGAGGGTGACACTTAGTATAACTGGCACATACAGTCCCTTAAGCTTAACTTTGCTCACATTGCTTGCTTTAGGGAAGCGTCTTCCTGAATGACCATTCTCTGAATTTCTCATGAATCTTCTTCGATTGTCCATTCCACTATTGCCGGAATGCAATTTGAAATTCCCATGATGCCGACCATTATCAATAACCCAGTCCCTAATTCATGTTTAGTTTATCTTGTTCACCAGCCCATACCGATTTCTATTTTTCGGGGGTCTAACTTTTCCTTCTGGTAGTCGCGTTGGAGTCACGAACTTATTTCTCGAAATGAGGGTATGACCTTATCGCCTATACTATTTTGTTGTCTCAAGGCCTATCACCTCTCGTCTTTTCTTTCACTTGACTATTGACTTTGTAATACTGTCATTGTTTTTTCTACTGTTGTCATCCATGCATCACATCTTACTCATAATGCTTCGTTATCTCTCTTCTTATTTCCCTGATAATATTTCTGTCTATCACTTTATTCTGAAAACTTTAACAAGACATTCTTTTGCTTTTAGCTCCCCTTGCTTCATCTGTTGGCTCTTCGGGTTGCCTAACATTCTTCCTTTACTAGGGATGGGAGCCACACTAAGATAATATTTATCCCTTCAGGATTCTAATGCCTATCTTTGTAGTACTTATATCTAGCTGTACTATTTTAGAGTGCACCATCTGGGTGTCTTACAAGGAGATCTATTATCACATTTGCAATATCCTTCGGAGATGTCAACTGACACAAATAATCCATTCACCATTTTTGGTTACTCTAACCCCATCCAGATTTTGATATCCGTCCTATTATACTACTTTTGTTAGCTTCCATAGGGCATAAATGAGATGGGTATAACCAATTGTACATACCCCTGTTACAATTGAAGGTAACTCAAAATGCTTATATCTCCCTTCCTGAATGGTAAATAATGATAATCTTCATGAGCTGGGTACCTCGTACCCTTTTTCATCTTGCGTCTTTTAACTGTTGAAGCTTGTATCTACCTTCTGAATCTCTCGTTGCTTTTTACCATATGGGTAGATAGATATTCATGCCTTAGGGGTCCTTTTCCATAAGCTTACACATCTTAGTACATACATGATCTGCTGAATATCTCATATTTATCCATCATAAGCATGATGCAAACATCGAGCTCCTCTGACTCAATTCTTCCACAGCTATACCTCTTACCAACTGTCTTTCTGGATGTAGGCATCGTCGTATTATGTATAAGATAAAGTTTAGGAAGTTTAGTTCTTACAACTGAGCTCTACCACACGATCTAGAGTAAGAAAAAAGAGTAACAGTCCTAAATGCCATGTAGCCTCTTGCTTATAAGTGTGGTGCATGACACACCCATAAACAAGACTCTACTATACACGGCTTGTAGACTCCCTAAGACAGAACTGCTCTGATACTACTTTTGTCATGACCCAAACCGATGAGCCGCGATGGGCACCCGGTACCTTACTCAACCGAGTACCAACATAACGTATCTTTTCGTTTCATACCATCATAGATAACTGAGCCAGAGAGGCTGCCGTGAGATAGGTGGAATACAACATGTAATACCAACTTATAAATAAGGCATATGGGCCTCTAAGACCAAAATAACCACTCGTACACTGAACATAGGCCGACAAGGCCATACAATCTTTTACGTACATGACATCTGTCTACAAGCTTCTAAGAATACAAAATTGTCATAGAGGTCGGGACAGAGCCCGCCATATTAAACAATACAAATCTAAATCATATTGACCAAACAAGCAACTCTTGAGTAAATGGAGTGCACCCACATTTTTCGCTGAGTTGATCGCCTACTTGGAGGACTCTCGACCTGTCTATCGAGACCTGTGAGCATGAAATGCAGCTTCCCCAGGCAAAAGGGACGTCAGTACAAATAATATACCAAGTACATAAGGAATGAAAATAATTAAATAATAGCTCTGTGAATCATTTCATTTTTATAATGTCATGCATATGCATATAAATGTCATACCATGCATTGGTACATAATATTGTTTAATCATCAACGTATACCAGCAGATCAGGTGGTGGTGCATATATAACGTCATAACCTTTTTCCATATCCCATATACATGTAATATACATATTTACGCGTATATAACGCCATCTGGTCATGGGTCAATGTATATGTATAAATTCATGAAATGCATAAGAAATACGTTAATAATAATTTCTCGGAATGTCATAAAAATAATATGCCTTAAGAAATACGTTAACAGAAGATATAATAATAATTCACATGGGGAATCAAGAATGTAGACACCCCTAATATTTCTATGAATAGAGTCATTTATAGAAACTGTGCGTTTGCTCGTTTCTTTCAGTATCATTTGGGTCATGCCAAAAAGAAAGAAGGGATAGCCTTAACATACCTGAACCGATTTTCTTGACAATCCCTTTAACATCGTTGATTGCGAAAACGCATAACGGCGGATCGAAGTTGGGAAATATCCGTATTCTTGAGAAAGATTGCACCGTAATCCCTTATAATCGCAAAATTTCGTTGCAATTATGCTAAATAGTCTCAGATGAATTCTTGTTGAAGTGATTCACGTTACTAGTGAAAAGTATGGTCTCTGTTGAAACATTACATAGCAGATCCGTATGAAACCTCCTAAAATGAATGAATGTCTTTTGAAAGGTCCCTTTTTATAGTGGTGTGGGCCCTACTTAATAATGCTTACCTTAGCCACCCAATTTTCTTAAAATGCCATCTAGCAATGTGACCAAATAGTCACTTAAATCAATAATCTTGGGCTGCCACGTTTGGGAGGCTTTATTAAGTCTTATCCAAAATATTAATTACTCACTAATTCATTATTTAACTAATTAATTTCCCATTAACCAATAATCAACCAATTACCCACATAATTAGGAATTATCTCAAATTACATAAAATACCAAATACTTTTAACACACTTTATACACCTTATAATCACGGCCCTGTGATATCTTATATGGCACTAGTGCATAAATATCGGGTATTATAGCTTTGACCGTATTTTATCTCAAATTGCCAAACTTTGACGAAACTCATCTTCTTCGATTAAATTTTAACGTATGGATGTAACATCTCATTTCCGAGCTTATGTCGCTTAACTTACGATTAAATTTTAACGTATGGATGTAACATCTCATTTCCGAGCTTATATCAATTTACTTATGGCATACTTTTACGTACAAAAAATATGGGGTGTAACGCTATTGTTGCTTTTGAAAATCCTTCCTAGAGGGTTAACCCCAACAAGACTTGTGCCTACCATTCAGGCATGAAGGGTTATACTATCGAGGAATGCCGCATATTGAAAGACAAGTTCCAGATGTTGATTGACACAAAGGAGTCAACGCCGAATGTCCGCAATAAACCTCTTCCTGATCATAGGAGCGAGGGAGTGAACATGATAGAAACTGATTAATAATGGGATCATGAAGGATCCATCAAACTTCGGGGAAAGCTCCCAAAACATCCCCTGTCACCCTCTCATTGACTGTGTTACAAACCCAAGCACCATTCGAGGTCGAGGTAGCTACGCCCTTCACCGTGATGGTAGCTCCAACACCACTTTATAAGTCTAATGTATTCACGTGGGATTATGTGGCGGAGGAAAGGAGAAAGGGAAAATCCAAGATGGAAGAGATAGGTGTTGCCCAAGAAATGACCAGAACCGACAGAGTTTACACACCTGTTGTGGAGAGACCGCACCGAAACCACTTGTTGTGGAGACAGGTACTATAGACCTTTGGAAAAAGGTACATGCAAGGGCGTACTCTGTTGTTGATCAACTAAACAAGACTCCCACCCAAATATCCATCTTATCTCTGTTGCAAAACTTAGATGCGCACAAGAATGTCTTGATGAAGGTGTTAAGTGAAGCTTATGTGCCTATCGGTATCATTAGTGGGGAAATGCAAAATATGGTGGGGCAAATACTAGAGAGTCACAAGATTACTTTCCACGAATATGAGCTACCGCTAGAAGGGTTTAGTCACAACAAGGCATTACACATCACTGTGCAATATGAAGACAAGTTCATTGCTAGGGTTCTGATAGACGGGGGTTCGAGTCTGAACGTATGCCCGCTGACTACTTTGAAAATACTAGGTATAGGCCTGCATGAGATACGGATGGGAAGTATGAACCTGAAGGCATTTGATGGGTCTCATAGAGCCAGTATCATATAACGCCATGGCGTGACTCTTACTATTCATTAGAACAACCCATACCACCGTTGCACCAGACATTCCGCCAGACTGATGTGATTTGGGGATCTGAGGAAGATGAGGATTTGGCCGGTATGAGGAAGCTGTTTCTGGATGAGGAAATTATGGACTGCAATGCAATCTTGGAGGAGGAGCAGGAAGACCTCACTATTCAGATAGTAGGAGAAGGAGTTATTCTCTGGAACTAGGATATTTTTGCATGGTCCTACGATGACATGACGGGGTTGAGCACATCCAAAGTGGTGCACAAGCTACCTACCAACCCCACTTGTTCGCCGATTAAATATAAGCTCAAGAAATTCAAACCAGATATGAGTTTAAAGATAAAATAAGAGGTTACCAAGCAGATCAAAGCCAAGGTCCTTTAGGTGGTCGAGTATCCAACTTGGTTAGCTAATATTTTACTCATTCTAAAGAAGGATATGAAGGTCGGGGTGTGCGTTGACTATCGAGATCTGAACAGAGCAAGCCATAAGGATGATTTCCTGTTGCCCAACATACACATACTGACCGACAATTACACCAAGCATGAACTTCAATCCTTTGTGGATTGCTTTGCAGGATATCACTAGATTTGGATGGATGAAGAGAACTCTAAAAAGACAGCCTTCATCACCCCATGGGGAATATATTGTTACAAAATAATGTTGTTTGGTTTGAAGAATGTCGGGGTTACCTACATGAAGGCCATGGCTACTCTTTTCCATAATATGATACACAAGGAAATAGATTTGTACGTGGATGATGTCATCGTCAAGTCTAAGAGAAGTTCAGATCACATATCATACCTGAGAATGTTTTTTGACCGACTTTGAAAGTACAATCTGAAGTTGAATCCTGCAAAATGTGCTTCCGGAGTCCCTGCTGGAAAGTTGCTGGGTTACATCGTCAGCCGACGTGGTATTGAGTTAGACCCATCAAAAATCAAAGCTATTCAGGACTTGCCACCGCCAAAGAGCAAGAAGGATGTGATGAGCTTTTTAGGACACCTTAATTATAGCAGCCGTTTTATAGCACGGCCAACGCTAATATGTGAGCCAATCTTTAAAATGTTACAGAAAGATGATACGACAAGATGGACCGAAGAGAGTTAAAGGGCTTTCGATAAAATCAAGTAGTACTTGTCTAAGTCGCTCGTGTTGGTCCCACTGATGTGCCGTTGAATTTTGGCACATTTGATACCAATTACATAGACTTTAGCTCATCTTTCAATGCATTTTTAGTTAATGCTTATGAAGTTTTGGTGTTTTGCAGTGCATGAGGCTTGAGGACCCAAAAACATGGAAAAGAAGTCAAAAAGCCACAAAAGGGCAGAAATGATGCAAGTATGCGGTCGCTTAAAGCATATGCGGACCGCATAACCATCGCAGACTGAAGCACATTTTTGGTTAACCGAAGAGGAGAAAATGCGACCCATTATGCAGTCGCATAACTATTATGCGGACCGCATAGTGATCGCATAACTAAAATCAAGAAAAGTGAGAAGCACTTATGCGGAGGATTATGCGGTCGCATAATGTATATGCGGACCGCATAATTGAAATGCGGTCAAGAACTGTGTTTGGAAACATGAGATTATGCGATGATTTCGAATAATATGTGGACCGTATACGTGATCTGCGACCAGTATGCGGTTGCATAAATGCTCTGCAGGGTTATGTTTGTCCAATTTTGGCTCCGACTTTTAGCCCACTATAAATAGATTTATTAGGGTTTTTGTGGGGGAGCTGAGTGAGAAAAAGAGATTAATTTTAGAGCATTGAATGCACCATTATTTTGGAGACTTTTGAAGAAAGAATCTTGTATCATTGTAAGCTTTATGACTATATTTATCGCTTTGTTCTTATATTTCAGTATGAGTAGCTAGTTTTAATTACTAAGGTTGTGGACCCTAGATGGGTGTAATGTTAATGGGTCTTTACCATTGAATATATATATAATGGTTGTTTAATATTTATTTAGTTCTTATGCTTCATGTGATGTTAGCGGTTGCAAACATTAACTAATTCCATTTCACTCTATCTTCACTTGGAAAAGTGGGCTAGGGTTTGGTAGAATTGAATACCAAAAACTCAAGGCTTTAACCCTTGTTTAATGGAATCGCCTAGGAATAAGTGGGTTCTATTTGGCATAAATTGGCTATTTTCAATCGCAACTCTTTTACATTTGAGAAAATCTTAAAGAGTAGATATTACCCAACTATTGGGAAACAGTGGGTAGTTACTTAGAAACCATTTGCATATCAAAGGACTTTCCATTAGAAATATATCATATTAACACCGATAGCATTACATTCCATCAATGGGGACACAACCTTAGTTTCCTTAATCAAATTAATTACAACCTCACAATATTCTACTTGTCTTCATTTCAATCAATTGCAACATTCTTTTTAGCTAACGGAATAGAATTACAAATTAAGTCAAGTTTCACACTACTCAAGTAACCTTTTCACACCTATTCCTTGTGGGATTCGACCCCAACCTAGTTGGGTTATTATTTTTGACATCGACCGCTTTACACTAATTATTAAGGTGTAATTTGAGCGTATCACCCACCAGAGCCCGGGAGACCTCTATTGCTATAACTTTCCGTGTTGGATGGAGCTTTTGGTTGCATCCTAGGGAAATATGATGAAATCGGGAGAAACGAGCAGGTGATATACTATATGAGTAAGAAGTTCAAGCATTACAAAGCTTGTTACTCTTTGTTGGAATGCACCTGATGTGCCTTGATGTGGATAGCCCAGATATTGAGGCACTACTTCTGCGCATACACCACATATCTCATATCGAGGATGGATCTACTAAAATACGTCTTTAAAAAACCCATGCCTACGGGCAAGCTAGCAAAATGGTAGATATTGCTAAGTTAGTTCGACAACATATATGTGACTCAGAAGGCGGTCAAGGGGCAAGTATTGCCCGATCACCTGGCGGAGAACCCCGTAGATAAATAATACGAACCATTGAAGATGTATTTTCCCGATGAGGAATTATTATTTGTAGGGGAATATATTGCTGAAACATATGATGGTTGGAGGATGTTTTTCGATGGAGTTGCAAACTTTGAAAGAGTGGGAAATAGAGCTATCTTGGTATCAAAAACCGGTCAATATTACCCGGTATCCGCCAAGCTCAGGTTCCCATGCACCAACAATCTGGCAGAATACGAGGCTTGCATCTTGAGACTCAGATTGGAAATTGACATGAATATTCAGGAGCTGCTGGTAATCGGATATGCAGATCTGCTAGTACATCAAGTACTCAGAGAATGGGCTACAAAGAACACTAAAATATTGCCATACTTGCACTGTGTGCAAGATTTGATCAAGAGATTCACAAAGATAAAATTTAAACATGTTCCAAGAATTCAAAATGAGTTTGCAGATGCACAGGCTACCTTGTCTTCCATGATATAACATCCAGACAAGCATTTTATTGATCCTATCCCGATAGGGATTCTAAGCATCCAGCTTATTGTGCTCATGTTAAATAAGCGTTCGATGGAGATCCATGGTTTCACATCAAGGAGTATTTGGGGAAAGGAGAATACATAGTAAATGGTACACACACTCAGAAGCGCATGCTTTGATGATTGGCCAACCACCTCTTTCAGAGCGGAGGAATTCTATATAGAAGTACTCCTGACTTGGGATTGCTGTGATGTGTCGATGTTAAAGAAGCCTCTAGTTTGCTAGACGAAATACACACCAGAACCTGCGAACCTCACGTGAACGGGTTCATTATAGCCAAGAAGATATTAAGGGTAGGCTACTTCTGGATGACTATGGAGACAGACTATATCATGTATGTTCGAAAATGCCACCAATGCCAAGTACATGCTGATATGATACGGGTGTCCCAACGAACTCAATGCAACGAGTTCACCGTGACCTTTCTCTGCCTAGGTCATGGATTTCATCAGACCGATTGAACTTGCTGCTTCCATCGGACAAAGATTCATTTTGGTGGCTATAGATAACTGAGCCGAGTACCACCATAATGTATCTTTTCATATAATACCATCATAGATAACTGAGCCGGAGAGGCTGCCGTGAGATAGGTGGAATACAACATGTAATACCAACTTATAAAGAAGGCATATGGGCCTCTAAGACCAAAATAACCACTCGTACACTGAACATAGGCCGACAAGGCCATACAATCTTTTACGTACATGACATCTGTCTACAAGCCTCTAAGAATACAAAATTGTCATAGAGGTCGGGACAGAGCCCGCCATACCAAACAATACACATCTAAATCATACTGACCAAATAAGCAACTCTGGAGCAAATGGAGTGCACCCACATTTTTCGCTGAGTTGATCGCCTACTTGGAGGACTCTCGACCTGTCTATCGAGACCTATGAGCATGAAACCCAGCGTCCCCAGGAAAAAGGGACGTAAGTACAAATAATATACCGAGTACATAAGGAATGAAAATAATTAAATAATAGCTCTGTGAATCATTTCATTTTTATAATATCATGCATATGCGTATAAATGTCATACCATGTGTTGGTACATACGTTTATTTCGGCCACTGTGGGCAAATCATTAATGTATACCAGCTGATCAGGTGGTGGTGCGTATATAATGCCATAACATTTTCCCATATCCCATATCATATAATATACATATATACGCGTATATAACGCCATCTGGTCATGGGTCAATGTATATGTCTAAATGCATGAAATGCATAAGAAATACGTTAATAATATTTTCTCGGAATGTCGTAAAAATAATATGCCTTAAGAAATACATTAACAGAAGATATAATAATAATTCACATGGGGAATCAAGAATATAGACACCCCTAATATTGCTATGAATAGAGTCGTTTATAGAAACTGTGTTTGCTCGTTTCTTTCAATATCATTTGGGTCATGCCAAAAAGAAAGAAGGGATAGCCTTAACATACCTCAACCGATTCTCTTGACAATCCCTTTAACACCGTTGATTGCGACAACGCGTAACGGCGGATCGAAGTTGGGAAATATCCGTATGATATTCTTGAGAAAGATTGCACCGTACTCCCTTATAATCGCAAAATCTCGTTGTGACAAAGAATAAAATGGGTCGAAGCCGCTTCCTATAAAGTTGTGACCAAGAATGTCGTAGAGGACGTCGTCCGGGATCATATTGTTTGCCGATTCAGAGTGCTTGAGTTAATCATTATCGACAATGCTACCAATCTCAATAGTGATCTGATGAAAGTCATGTGTGAAGCATTCAAAATCAAGCATCATAACTCTACAGTATATAGGCTGCAAATGAATGGAGCTATGCATATCTCCAACAAGAACATCAAGAAGATATTAAGGAAGATTGTGGATAACTACAAGCAATGGTATGAGAAGCTACCATTTGCTTTGCTCGGATACCGCACCAAAGTCCGCAGGTCAACTGGGGAAACCCCTTATCTACTGGTCTATGGTACTGCAGCTTTTATACCTGCCAAGGTGAAGATTACTTCCTTAAATATCATACAGGAGGCCGAGCTCAGCGATGCGAAATGGATACAGAGCCGGTATGAGCAACTAGCTCTCATTCACGGTAAAAGAATTAACATAGTATTTCGCGGTCAACTCTACCATAATAGAATGGCAAGGGCTTTCAACAAGAAGGCTAGACCGAGGCAATTCACACCAGGGTAATTGGTATTGAAGCAGAACTTTTCGCATCAGGATGAGGCAAAAGGAAAATTTTCACCTAACTGGCAAGGCCCTTACATGGTTCACCGAGTACTGACAGGAGGAGCACTTATACTTGTATATATGGATGGTGAAATATGGCCAAAACCTATCAATCTGGATGCTGTCAAGAGATATTACGTTTGAGATTGTATTTGCACTTTCTTTTGATGTAACATGAACTACACTTGACCTGATTCCCGTTTAAGAGGGAATACGTAGGCAGCCCTATAGGTTTGGTCACATCATAATAAAATCTTCATTCCCCTCTACAGTCAGGAACGGGGCCAAGTTTTGAGTTTTCATCAATTTTATTACGTCAAGGATCGCCAAGAAGTGTATCGCCGGGAGTATACATTTAAACTGGGGCAGAATTTTGGGGGGGGGGAGGCTCAAAATTCCGAGTTAAGAAGGTCGCATTGTCTGAACACGTGTCATAGTCTATGGTTTGACAAATTTCTTTTTTATGCATCATCACATATCATACAAATAATTTACCGTAAATGCATATTTTTGAAAGACCGTATTTCTCTAGTTGCCAGATATTAGCCAGGGTGACTCGAAAAAGGCGTCAAGACAAGGAGCAAAAGCGCAATGAATATTCAAAAGCACAGACAAATCCCCCCCCCCCCCCCTCCAAAACTCATGATTTTTCTTTGGATGCAGGCATAACGGACATAACAAGTATGTCCACAAATATATAATAAGATCGTTATCTTCACACCGACAAAAGTCGCCAGGCACAAGCGCGTTAAGCTATGAACCACTTTACATTGTCATATTTCATCTTCGCCTTCCTCCACAAAAGGGCTAATTACTGCCCTCATTTCTTTGCATTAGACTAAGCACTGTCTCCATTAAATTGCATAAGGCTAAGCACTGCCTCCATTATTGTATAAGGCTAAAATTTGCCTTTCTCTGCACAGGGCTAAGAACTGCCCTTATTACATTGCATGAAACTAAGCACTGTCTCCATTACATTGCATGAGGCCAAGAATTTCCTCCATTATTGCATAAGCCTAAACGTTGCCTATCTTCGCATGAGACTAAACGCTGTCTCCGTTACATTTGCATGAGGCTAAGCACCGCCTCCATTATTGCATAAGGCTAAACACCACCTTTCTTTGCATGAGACTAAATGCTTTAGCCACATATTCACAATCCACAACCACGAAACAATCTGCTTTCTGAGAATTCCCGGTCTGCAAATCCAAAGAACACACGAATCACCATATCTGATCCCAACTCCACACCCTAATGTCTAACACATCTCTCATACACGATCATCCCATGAGAAATTCTTCTAAACTTCTTCCGTGCCACATTGCAAAATTTGAATATCAACAGTCAATCAACCAGGCGAGCACCGCAATACTAATGAAGCATCCATAAGTCAACACATAGTGCGCCTTCTGAAATTCGCACCCTTCTCAGGAATTACCAAGTAGTTATAACATTCATCTAAATATATGAAACTATCCATGCTATTCAAAATTCATGACCTTCCCTCCATATCTGGATTGTGACCTTGCACATACAAATCTCAACCCCACACAACACACCGCATCTATCATGCCATCATATGAAAAGTACACGAATCTCATAATCAACTTTGAGTCACTAGCATAATACATACCCGATCATTAAAAAATCTTCCATTTGATCGCATCCAGGAGAAAATCACAATACGCAGCATGCTCCTCACGCCGGTAGGAAATATCCATCTCAAACCGTGGTAAAAACCATCGAGAACTCTTCGAAGCCCATTTGCACATAACCAAGAAATCAGAACTGAGTATCTCTCACTCGACCAAGCCACGCAGGTCACCAAACCCAAGATTATTGCACAAAACACCTGTAGAGACTCAGCACATCATAGGTACCCAAGAAACCGATCATACCCATTACTGAGCTAATCCACCCTACTACCAAGTTGTCATATTTTCTCCGAGTTCCTTCCGAATTACCCTCAAGTTGACACTCCTCCTGACCATAATACCATGATCCTCAACCAAAACTCACCCCACAAGATCCTAGAATAAAACCACACCACCCTAAGCCCCATAAGCCATTGTATTCCCTCTTAAGCACCCCAAAAGTACCACAACAGAGACACCCACTCTAAAGAGACATTATTTGAATCTAAAGTCGTTTCCTTCACCTTCCCGATGCTGAAATGTAGAATCCATAATGATATAGAAATACCACAAGTCTCGACACCATCCAACTTAAATCTTATATTCTAGCCATATACAAATCTGCAAAATTCTCAATTGCTTCATATAAATATTGAATACATTAGAACCCTCTCGAGAGTCATCCACTCTGGTCAAATCTCAATTGCACCATCCAAACGGGCCAAACGACATGTGCCCCATTAGCACGACAACACCCAAAGAAGTAATACACCTTTAAGCAATCGAGCAATTTCCTACTCTGCGCCTACTACATCCTTCACGGATAACAACTCAATCATCCCATGATTCCTATATACCCAGAAATTCGTTTACTCGAGTCATCCTCGATCTCAACCTCCGCAAGTCATATATGATTCAAAAGTAGTCTTCAAACTGAAACCATCACAACAAATAACCATGCAATCAAATTGGTGATAGCAGACTCCCCCACTTGGCTCAAAGCCATTGATCAAAACATTTAAGAACTCACAATACACATACTCTATTACTACCAAAATATCGCAGGGAGATTCAACTATATCCTTCATAATCTCACATAACACAAACCATATAGTACCTCAAATCGTCTGCTAAGCTCGGATACATTCAAGTGACGGTCAGGTCAACTATTACTACCGATCCAAGCTCAAATCGCACAAATATAACCCACTGTAGAAAAGAAAGCCTCCACACAATATTATAAGTATCAAACATCTCTATAACCTTTCACAACCACAACTACTACACAATCACTTAATCTTCCCGAGTCTGAACTCACAACAAGACATGAAAATTTACTTCGTTCCACAATTAAACAACATGAAAAATCTTTCAACACAATCATAACTCGAGACTATACATCACATCAAGACAGAAATCAATCACCTAGTAGTCTTTTTCACACACCAAGACAAATCTTCTTGTCCCATTCAAACCATCTGAACACATCCCACGGTCATGTCATACTCATCATATGGTCCTCCAACCACTCATTGAGCCACAAATTCCACTAATAGGGACACTACCAGACATATAAGTCCAAAAGCACGTGCTCGCACAACTGAAATCCCAGTGCTTAAGCTAGAGTCAAAACACGTCATCAAGTCTTCCAGACTATCTCATCATCAGCACACTGAAATCACATCTCGCACCTCATCCATGGAATAACAAGTCGTCGATGCACAGCTGATTTTGAGAGCTCACATGCCCACACGAATGCGTGGAAGGGATTCAACGAGTTACACTTCATCATAGGGATTCAAAGAGTTACACTCAAAGCCTCTCGAAGATAGGTATGGACGTCATCGTACCGATCCACAAGACTCTACTAGACACTTTCTCATGACTCGTAGAACCTATGAACCTAGGGCTCTAATACCAACTTGTCACGTCCCAAAATCCATCTAGTCGTGATGGCACCTAACCCAACCCGCTAGGTAAGCCAACTAACAACTATCCAATTTAATGAGATTGATCAAGAGAAGAAATGATAATACAACTCCTTTTATACAAGAATTTCCCAAGGACTGGTAGTACAAATCATGAGCTTCTAAGATTTACATTATTAATTAAACTTAATTGAAATAATTACAACATCTGTTTGAAATATAAATGAACGAAAATCGAATCTAATGCTACCAAGGACAAGTTATAGCCATAACTAGAACACAGGTACATCTTTAAATCTATATCCCGCCGTATGCAATAACATCAGCATCCAACATCTGCACGCAAGTGCAGAAGTGTACTTTGAGTACAACCGACCCCATGTACTCAATAAGTAACAAACCAAACCTTAGGTTGAAAGTAGTGACTAGCTAGGACAAAGGTCAGGTTTCAACTCCAATAACCAGCCACAGTTCATAATAATATAATAAAAATGATACAAGAAAATAACTCAGAGATAAGATGCTCAACTCGTACACAGTTATGGAAAAATAGGCATGCTTTTCAACTATAACAGTAAATCTCAAATCTTTCACCGAAAACACCAAAAACATGTGAGTAAGTTTGAAAACTGTGATTTATCCCAAAAACCTTTCAACAATAAACAAGATGTTTCATTTTCAGATAGCATCAAGAAAGTACATCTCTATGCCTACATCTCAATATGCAGGTGAAATCATGTATGTAACAAAAATCGGGTAGCTTGAGGAAATGCATCTCTATACCCGTATCTCAAGTACGCATGTCAAATGCAATGCATCTCAGTGATGAACTCATGTATTCACACTCTCATAGTGCTCAATCTCACTGTCTCGTATTCTCACTCATCATGGTAAATACTCAGCACTCTCAGTCACTCAGTACTGTACATGGCAGATCCAGCTCAAACATAAATAAATCAAGGGCAGATCTAGCCCAATGCAATTGAATCCATGGCAGATCTAACCAAAAAATCCATAGCAATTGCGCCCACTGTGGATGTGCATACTCTGGAGGGGCCGATACAGCCAAAGAACTATAATAAGCCAAATCCTGACATGAATCAATAAAACCTGCTGCTGCGTGCAGCCCGATCTCGTAAATATCACTCACAACAGGCCCTCGACCTCACCCAATCATCAATCTCTGTAGTCTCTCAGGCTTACAACCCTCATGCTATGCAGCCCTAATCAATGATACGAGATGTGAGAAGATACGATAACAGAGACTGAGATATGATATATAATGATGAATGTGACTAAGTACATAACACCAATTATGCAAATAACTCAACATCAAAGAACGACCTCTGTTGGACCCAATAGTACCAGCATATAGCCTAAACATGATTTCTAGCATAAATTACAGCTCAGGTGCTCTAACACATAAAGTACTGTAAAAATGTTCAGATAAGATAGCTACACAATTTCATGGAATCGACTAAATCACAATTCACACGGTACAAGCCCACACGCCCATCACGTAGCATACGCGTCACTTCAACATCAATCACATAACACATAATTCAGGGTTTCATAGCCTCAGTACCAAGTTTAGAAGTGTTACTTACCTCGAACAAGGCAAATCCAATACCGAGCAAGCCAAACGATCCTCCAAAAATGCCATCCCCCACGTACTGACCTACAAATGGCTCAAAAGTAGCCAAAATAAACTCAAATACATCAAATAAAGCCTAAGAAAACAATTCCCAATGATAAAGGTCGAATCTTTACTCAAAACCCCAAAGTCAACAAAAAGTCAAACCCAGTTTCGCACCTTGGAATCCGACAAAATCTACATAATACGACAACTCATTCAATTACGATTTCAACCATCCAAGTTTCATTAAAATCCGACTCCGAATCGATGTTCAAAACTCAAAAATTCACTCTATGAAACTTTAGACAAAAACCCTCAATTTCTCTCTTGAAATCCTCAATCAAATGCAAAACATGCAGATAGAATCACGACATAAAATCAATACCGAGTAAAGAACACTTACCCCAATCCATGTGGTGAAAATTGCCTCAAGCTCATATAACTCCACAAACTACATGGGATCAATACACACGTGTGAATAATCAAGTTGTTCAACATAGAATAGCTGACAACATGAATAACATCCAACACCCGAAGACTCCTCCATAAGCAACGCTATGCTGAATGAACACATCCGACCTGATGTAGAGCACACATTAACATTAGACCCATCAATGGACCTCAAGCTGATTCTGATCGTACCGTACATGGCCAACAACCTTCCAAGGATCCACAATGGCCCTATTCCTGATACACACGAACAACCGTCCAATTTGACCCAACTCCCACAGTCCATAACCAAATGACTAGAGCGCCTTTCAGGCATAAACTCTCACATTTGCGATAGTACCAAAATCTCCATACTTGGTTTCAATCCTTAACAATCAAGTGACTAACATGTCATACTTATAAAAATTTACTGTGGGATACGCTCCTACAACCTTCCTCACTAGGTAGCAAAGTCTGCACCTCCACACCACCAACCGTACTAATATTGTAAAGCCAACCAAGATTCCGCAAATCAATACACGATGCCCCTCACCCAGGACACCGTTCTCAGGCGACACTAAGATAATGCCAGCTTCCTCTAAACATTTGAAATTTTCCCGGCTCATCCGAGCTCGTACCATTCTTATCAACACCGAGCTGCAATCTTGATCCATAACTTCCAATTCCCATGTCACTCATTACACCTATAATGCCACGACGTGAGAGTACAAGAATTTCATCATAACTCCTGAACCACCAATAGAATAACCACTTCATCATCTAGAACCCTTTTACTCAACATAGTTCAGAGGAATGATGGCAACACACAACCAAATTCCCATAACCGCAGAAAATACAAACCTCAAGTTGTGGTCTAAACCACCATAACTCTTCCGGGATCCATCTACACATAGCATATCATTATAATCAAATACCTCCAAATCAATGAAATTACGACGGCTGTCTAGCCCGCACGTACCGCCACAAATCACCTATATAACATTAACATGCCGAAGGAACTGATCATTGTCTCAATCACGTTAATTCAAACCATTACCAACCGACCCAACTTCCTCCGATTTACTCTTGATCTGCTTTAGAAATAATAATAGCTCCACTCAAAAACATAATCAAGCTCAATCAAAACTCATCCTGAGTGACCCAAATCACGAGAACACATTGTCTCAATACCTACTGCAAGAACTCGATCTTTAACCATACAACAGACCCAAAATCCTTAGACATCGTGCTTACATCCTTGAACCCGTTAGAACCAGTATTCAGAGTCACCCACTCTATCCTGGTCCCGGGTATAACCAAACTCCAACGCTCTACTAGCACCTGAACACCCTCTAAAAGAAGCAACCAGCTGAATTCGTTTCCTTGTACATCACATCCATAAGAATCATAAACTCCGAGTCTTCCCAAAACTACACATGAATCGATAAGGTGAAGTATAGCACACATTCATTAATTTATCCGCTCGAAACACCTCTGATGTTTTATTTTCTTAGTCATAATAACCCGCCAATGCACCGATAACCATAAATCGCACCAGCAGACAGCCACGCGATCCAATCGTGGATGGTGGGGCTTCCCTACTTAGCTTTAAACGATAATTACATAAACCTAGAACCCACAAAGATTCCTCCTTCTCAATTACCATGATCTCGCACCTTTAACCCACCAAATTTCTCGAAATCGTTTTGTTAAACATTTTATGAACATTCCGAATCATCAGCCACAATCACATATGCGACCTCTTACCGGGTAGCAAGTAGAATTCTTCGTAGAGGCTTCATCAACATCACGCATCCGCTAACCTGCGCACAGGAGATAACCCACATGTGGAATTCCATGCCGACATCTTCCAACGATGCTGCACTGGGTACAACTACCACGCATTCAGTAAACCCTCCTGAGCCCATGTTCGTCCACCAACAGTACAAGTCTGTTCCTTCCCCGTTGACATCAATTGAAAGTCTGACAATATGTTCCAAACTCGAAGTCACGTTGCATCCAAATATAGTAATCAAGTTTTCACACCCCTCTTCATTTCAAGCAAACTCCTCTTTGCCATACTCAATCTTCCTCAGTGCAGTAGCTTCCGTCTCAAATACAATTCCTAGACCTAGTCACTTCCCACCACGATTCCCAAATCACTCTAAACTTGTCTCAAGGTATGTGGCTATCCTACCACAAAATCCATATGCTACTATGCCACTCTCACTTCGGTTAAACCATCTCCTTGAAGCAACTTCTTGACCTTAACTATTCATACTTGACCTGCTAGTAATTCTACCACCGTGAGACACCTCCCGCCATGTCATTCCTCATCCTTCGCTGCCTAAATGTTGCCGCAAATCAAATACATACCTGTACCACCTGAACTAATAAATTGCTACCAACTCTAATCCTTCTCAAGGACCTTCTTTCTCGATCCATCAGCATTAGAAACACTGACTCGATTCTAAAACCGCTACAAACCGCCATCCTCTTACAACCGCTTCTCAAGCACCATTTCACAATACCCTGTCCCAAGGAAAATCAAAAAAGACCATAACACCGACAATCCTTAATGCTTTCAAACAGGGACGACGATACCACATCACAAATGAGAATTCCACCACTATCGAAAATATCAAGTCTCGTTACTCCATCAACCAAAGCCTGGACATCCATAGTCCGATTGCCTTTCCTCCGCTGGAATTAAATGCCAAACCTCTAAACCATGCACTGAGAAATCCTCTTTTTGAGTCAATCACTGCCTCGACACATAAACAAGCACCCTACTATTACACCCTCAATGTGCTATAACAATGCACGAGCATCATAATAATTTGTGCATAGCCTCGAAACCATAGCAAATACACATATTGGGTTGAAACGACAGAAGACCCTTTCACAAGGCGACGATAATAGGCTGCCTGAATATGCAGGGAGAAATATCCTGCACCATGTCTGTAGTACCACTACAACTCCTCGATGTCCAATAGATAACAAGCACTCCACGTCGCATAAGATTGATTAGGAAGGAAATAAATGAATGGGCTTCAATGGAATCAAATCGCACGACGAGGAATCAAGAAGGGAAGTGCTCCTTACATCCCTGTAGCCTCTCGAAGATAAGTACAGACGTCTATGTACCAATCCGCAAGACTCTACTAGACTTGCTCCAGACTCGTGAGACCAAAGTGAACCTAGAGCTCTGATACCAAGCTGTCACGACCCAAAATCCACTATAGGTCGTGATGGCGCCTAACGCCGCTGTCAGTCAAGCCAATGGTGATTAATCAACTTAGTTACTCATTTTATTACTTTCGAAATAATGAATCCTATTGAATAAGTAGTGTAAAATATAGTACTCGTAGAAAACCCGTGATTGTATTTTTCCAATTTCTATATAAGGTATAAATTACAAGGTGAAATGATAATAATTATGTGACTACAATAATGAACACCAAGTAGGTACCCCCAAAACCCGAAGTCACAAGAGCATGAACATTTACTAAGGAGTACAATAACAATACAACATCTGTCTAGATTCTAAATAAGATAGGATAAAATAAATAGTAAGATGGAGACTCTGTGGACTGCGATGCGTAGCTTAGAATGCAGCTCACATGAAGTCTCCTCAACAGCTGCGCCTACACGCCAAGATGATCATCAAATGAACCTGTCAGATCTTGCACATTTAGTGCAGAAGTGCAGCATGAGTACGTAAATTCATGCGTACCCAGTAAGTATCTAGCCTAACCCCAGAGAAGTAGTGACGAGGGGTCGACATCGACACTTACTAGTGGTCTAAAAAATCTATATGGTAAATCATAAACAGATAAGAGTACAATAATAGTAGTGAGATAAATTTGTAACGAACACAATCTTCCTTAATTTCTTTTAACAATATCAATTTCGCAATCTCGTATTCTATCTTGAAAGCTCGGAAATATCAAGTGCTAATAACAAACGGATAAGAATTCTCATATAAAATGCAAGGCATCAGGGGAAGGAAAATCTTGCAAATCTTCGGACTGCTAGCGATATAAAGCACGATTATGCCAAGGTCGTACGACCAGATCTCAGAAAGAATATGATATTGCCGAGGCGATCGATGCGATCCCATCATAATGTGTACACTGCCGGGGGTCGAGTGGCACGAACCATAGATACATCTATTAAACTGCCGAGACAAACGGCCCTCTCCCATAAGAGTATGGTACATGATGCTGTCGAGGCTTTCGGCCCGCTCCACAAGAAAGGAAAGGAAGTTTCGAATTACGAGTCACGTGCTTACGATACAGTATATGAACACAAAGTGAGTATAACATTTACCGATTCTCAAATAACTTGCCAACAACTCAAGGTGATAAGGCTCGGCCTAATATATATGTAGTTTCTAAATTAAGTTCAATTAATTATGCCAGTAGAATGAGTCCAATAATTCAAATATTACATAGTAAAGACCTAAGTCTACCCAAACATAAATATGCTTTAGCCACGTACGGACCTCGTCATCTCGTGCGTACATAGCACCCACAACTAGTAGCACATAATAATTACATTACCTAGTTTCCCCCTCACAAGGTTAGACATGAGGCTTACCTCCCTCCAAAGTTCAATAACCGGCTCCAACACCACTCTAACACCTCAAACTGATGCACGTCTATCCAAAACTAGTCAAATAATGTGCAAACCAATAACTATCCAAACACGGATAAAAATGATAACCAACGAAAATAATCATGTAAATACATCAAAATAAAGGTCATATATTTACCCCCTTATTGATACGAGAAGAATGCCGCAACATTCACCCCAAACGGAGCTCTAGAACTCAAGATATGCTCAAAACACTAAAATGCTCGGTCTGCCCATTTAAAACATTGTCCATGCGATTTTTGTTCTTCGCCTTCTCGGGACAACTTCGCGTTCGCGAAGAGAAACTTTTCATGTTGACCGGTCAACCACAATTCGCAGGACCTCTCTCGCGTTCGTGGTGAACAAAGTTCGCACCAGAAACCAGCAATCTTTCCCGACACGGAAATAGACATAACTCTCTCATACGACATCTGAATTTGACGATTCTTGTTGCTATGGCTCTGTAATTACGATACGTATCTAATGTTTCAATCCAATCACAAATAAAAGGTCGTTTGGGAAAAATAGCACACTTTATGCCTAAAGAAATGACGCGGAAACATTAAATAAGAGTGTGACACAACCCTATTACCTCCGAAACACACCCGAGGCCCCCGGGACCCTGTCCAATTACACAAACCAGTCCCAAAATATAACACAAATCTGATCGAGGCATCAAATTACACCAAACAATATCAAAACTATAAATCAACGATTGAAACCTTTCTTTAAACTTCCAAACATTCAAACTTCGATGAACGCGTCCGATTCATACTTCAGTATTCTGGAATACGAGTCTTAAGGACCACCGGTTATGTTGTCATAACCAAGCTTTACTGCCTTGACTGTTAAACTGCCTGGGCTCCATAGTTTCAACCTCAGAACCATCGGGTGATACCGTGTATAACTAGTAGTAAAACATGACTTACAAGTAGATTAGTATGCCAGATTGTGGCCAAGTGACCTTTTCTGATTTTTATTCCAAATGAAATTAATACAAAAGGGTGTTCTTTACAAAGGAATGCTAAGATGAGAGAGAAGCTAGAAAACTTAAGGTGTTGGTCGAGGCCTTAAAAATTGAGATGCTTATATAATGGATCTATCTCTAAACAGACAAAAACTTAACAGTGAAATTGCCGACAACATAATTACAGGATGGCCGACAAGATAAAAAGGAAAAAGTAATAAAACAAACAACTTTTATAAAGTTGATTCTTCGTTATCAGTAGTTCCGACTGCTTTATCAAAGTCTTTTATCTCTATTACCCCAATAATTCTGAGAGATGGGGTCTTGTGTCTTTAAATTTTATATTTTCTTTTATTCTTGTTGTTGGAAGATTCTTCCACAATTTATTTGAATTGGTCAAATTGTTGTAAATGTTTTTCAATTTTTTCGGTGGCTTCCATATCCTGAGACTCTCCCGCTATAACAGTTTCTTCTTCCATGGTATGACCTGTTGATATCATGGAGATATCATCTGTTATATCTATGTCCAGATTTGTTTATTAAATCTCTCTTTACTTCCTCCATATATGAAGCCAATATTTTTGATTTAAACATAGTCTCTTTGTTCATCTGAAGCTTTCTGGTTATTTTGCTGAAAGGACTATCATCCATTGTTTCAATTGCTGGTGCTTTTTATTTTTTTATAATTACTGATAGCACTCTTTACAGATTCAATAATTTCACTCCCATGGAGATTACCATCAGTGTTTTTCTGGAGTAATTTATTCCAGAATTTTGTATAGAAATTCCTAGATAGACAGGGAAAACCATTTATATCAATATGGACTTCTACAGACCATATCATTATCCATGATATAGAAAATTCTATAAAAACGTACATTAATGCAATTCCAGGGAAGAAGATATTGCTTCTTTGTAATTCTAATATTTTTGGGGATACTTCGACCCATTCAGTATATAAACTTTATATTTATTTGATAAAATATTTAATGAAGGACCATATGATATCCACCATTCTCCGAACCAATTTGGAATTTGTTGTGTAAAATTATGAGAACAAATCTTTATAAACCAAGAATATTTTTTATTTGGATTTTCATATAAAAGATTTTTATGAAAACTATAAACGTAATCCCAATAATTGAACTTTATTGGAAACTTTGGTTCTAGGTAGGTATGATCCTTTGCTTTGAGGGCACTAAGTCCCCATCCATTTGAGGCTAATTTGCTCTTTATGATAATTTTTAAAAAGGTATAAACTTTTCTAGTATTTCCCGGGAAAAAATGTTGGATTTCCACTGATCCTGTTGATTGGAGTATAACCTCATAGTGCATCCTGTATTTTATAAGCAGGAGTAGCATAATTTACCGTATAAAAATATCTACTCATGATCTGCCATGGATCCTGTTTCCATTTTAAATCAGAATATTCTAATAGAAGTATAATTTCTTCATAGGTATTCTTATCATATACCTCTGTGTTTTCCTCACCGTCATTCATGAGTGTTGCAGAATATGATGGAGAACAATTATCTTCCTTCTATCTGGATTTCATAAAATCCATTAAGTCTTTGTACATGAGATGGTCTGTATTAAGACCAGATGTATTTGAAGCTATTAGCTTCTGTTGTCCCATCTAGACAAGAATATTATCCCTGCCCACACTTGTCCTTCCTCTTCCTCTTCTATTAGAAAAGAGATTGAAACTTGGTCTCATCGTGACAAAGATTAACAAAAGATTATTAATCCAAATATTCTCTAGTAAGGAAGTTAGGAAGACTATTATCAGACCCCTTTTTATAAATTATTTCAAAATCAAATGGAGCTAACAAGGCTTGCCATTTTACAAACATCTGCATCATGTTTACAATCTTTATTAAAGATAAACTTTGCTACTTGTCAATCAGTTTTTTATTAGACATTTCTGATTGTATAAATCAGTCTGAAACTTTAATACACACTTTACTATGGCAAGGATTTTCTTAACCACGGTAGCATAATTCTTTTGTAAATAATTCCATGTTCCCGAATAGAATTAAACAAGATATTCTTGTTTATCAATTGTGGAATATTATTTTAATATTTCACCATATCCAATATCCGAGGTATCAGTTTCAACAGCCTTTGCCCAACTTGGAGGATACTACAAAAGGTAAAGAGCAAATTGCTACCACAAGTATCCAACCACCTTCTGAGGTCAAAGACTTTAAATTAAAAAGTCTCGAGGACCTCGTGAATTTATTAGATAATAAATTGGAAGGATTCAAACTTAGTCCTTTACATTTAGAGCATCTATGTGATGAATATAGGAATCTAAAAGGCTATGATGAGATAAATAAAATCTCATAAAAGTTTGCTCGAACATCGGTCCGGAAGATGTACTCATAGAGAAGCCTGATGCTAGTCATTTTTCCCAGAGTTATAATGGTATAGAAATCTATGAATGGAACATAGATGGCTTTATTGACTGTCAGATTTATACTCAAGTACATAAAATACTTATGTACAACACTATCTGCAAGGTTAATAATAATTCCAAGAAAATCATTGCTGGCATGATAGTGGCAAGTTTTACTGGCCAATTAAAAGGCTTGTGGGACAATTATCTGACGAATGAACATTGTCCCGAAATAATGAATGCGGTAAAAGTAGAAGAAGGACAAAATGTTCATAATTGTGTCTATTCTTTAGTTCTTAATATTATAGAATATTTTCTCTGGAAGATGATCTGACAATAGTGAGACCTTAAGGACCATGCTCCAAAACCTTAGATGTAAGACTCTAACATCTTTTAGGTGGTATAAAGATGTTTTTCTATCTAGTATCATGGAATTACCAGTGTGCAATAGTACTCACTGAAAGTCTAAATTTATTGATGGACTCCCAACACTCTTTGCTGAAAGGGTTAGAAAAGCTATTCATGGAACAACAATGAGTATAGATTATAATAGCTATTCCAATGGAAAGCTTATTATTATATGTATACATGAAGGCTTAGCTTTATGGAATGAAATTAAGTTAAGCCAGGAAATTAAGAAAAATCGTCTTAATAAAAGACAACAGTTAGGGAAATTCTGTGAACAATTCGCCATAGATATACATAGGAATAAAAAGGAGTCTCATCGACGTAAGAAAGAACTTTATAGGTATAAAAAGAAGAAGAAAGGATCTTTTGATAAAATATTTGAGCGAAAGGAAAAGAGAAGAAAGTCTTATAAGCATAGAAAGAATTTTCTAAAATCCAATAAGCCTGATGCTTGCTACAAATGTGGTAGAGTAGGCCATTATGCTAGAGATTGCAAAGTCAAGGACACCATTAAAAATCTTGATATTGATGATAGTATTAAAGATTCTTAGTATCATATTCTTTTAAATTCCTCTCATGATAATACTGACCAAGCGAATAATTATGAAGATTCATCATCTGATAAAAATATAAGGGTTCTACAGGAGAAGGAGTACATTTTCTCAGAAGATGAATGTGGACCCTACAAACAGAATCAGAATCAGTGTTGTAATAACAACATAGATGATGAAGTTTTTAATATTTATTCTCAATTTAATGATTTAGAAGTCAATGTCCTGAGTAATGATAGTTTATTAGAACTTCTCTGGGTTATTAAAGACTAAGAATTAAGGTGCTACATAATTAATCAAATGAAAACAATTCAGGATAAAATTCCTACAAGTCCAGATATTGAAGAAATTCCTTCTCAAATGGACCATATACAATGTCTGATGTTAAAAGAATTTTAAGAGAAAATTTCCAGGCCATTGATAGGCCAACTACTGTTCAAAATTTGAAAAATAAGATTAATAATCTCAAAGAGGAAATCTCGAACATAAAGGCTTCAAATTAGCCCTAGACAAGAGAATTATTAGATTAGAAAATTCTCATGTCCCAATAAGTCAGAAATTCAATACTAACATTACTAAAGAAGGTTTTGATGACTTTAATACTGGTACCTCTAAGGATGCGGCAAAAAGTGATTTTCTAGGAGTAGTTAATATGGCTGATAATGAGTTTTTACAAAAAACTTTAGCTTTTTAAAAGTTAAAAGTTTTTAATAAAAGTTACTCTTTTAATAGATTATAATTTCAAAAATAAGATTACTGCTTTATTTGATAGTGGTGCAGATTTGAATTGTATCAAAGAATGAATAATACCTTCAAGATATTTTCATAAAACTACTCATAGATTAAGAAATTCTAGTGGTGATAGGACGAGTATTGCTTATAAATTGCCAAAAGTTTTTATTTGCCAAGATAAGATTTGTATAGTTGAAATATTTCTTTTGGTAAAGGATATATCCCATGATATTATATTAGGAGTCCCATTTTTTTTATCATATAATTCCTTTCACTATATGGGATGCCCAAGGTTTTACAGGAACATTTGATAATAAAGAAATTAGTTTTGATTTTATAACTCAACCATTTAAAAGATTTTTAAATGAAATGACTGAGAATATCTCTGCAAAACTTAGACAAATTCATTTCCTAAAAAAATAAAATTTGTAGTCTTACTATTGCAGATGATTTACAAAACCCAAAGCTTATAGAAACAATTGATTTTTTGAAAAATAAGTTTTCATTATAAATATGTGGGGACCATCCAAACTAATTTTGGAGTAGGAAAAAGTATATAGTCAGTCTTCCCTATGAAGAAGACTTTTTGGAAGATAATATTCGAACTAATGCTAGACCTTGCCAAATGAATTCAGATTATTTGGAATTTTTCAAAAAAGAAATAGATTCTTTGTTGCAAAAAGGTCTTATAAGACCTTCAAGGTCTGAATGGTCATGTACTACTTTTTATGTTAATAATATAACGACTCGACCGATCGTTATGAGTATTTGCACATTGCTCTATAGTTTGAGGGCGTGAGTAAATCCGTATGATGTATTATGACTTGTGTAAATAGTCGATTTTGGTTTTCGGGTTATTCAAAATCGATTTGGAAGAACGAATTTCATTGTTGAAGCTTTAAGTTGAAAAAGTTGACCAAGTTTGACTTTTGTGAATTTGACCTCAGAACGAAGTTTTGATGGTTTCGTTTGGTCCTGAAGGTCATATTGGACTCAGGCGTATGCCCGGATTGGCATTTGGATATCTCTAGAATGTTTTGACGCTATTTGGTAAAAGTTCGAAATTTAAAGGTTTGGAAAGTTCATAAGTTTGACAGGGAGTTTACTTTGGTGGAATCGGGTTCGGATTGTGGTTCTAGGAATTGGAATAACATCTTTATGTCATCTAGGGCTTGTGTGCAAAATTTGAGTTCATTCCGAGTTGATTTGATATGTTTCGGCGCGCGTTTTGGAAGTTGAAAGTTGAAAGTCCATTTAAGTGTTATTTGAGGTGCGATTCGCCGTTTCGATGTTGTTATGCATGATTTGAGGCCTCGAGTAGGTCCGTGTTATGTTTTAGAACTTGTTGAGGGGCTCAGATGGGTTTCGGACAAGGTTCGGATGGTTTCAGATTTTATTGGCTAAGGCTGGTTTGGTAGTTTTGGTGTGACCGCACCTGCGATGGGTTTGATCGCAGGTGCACGGCCGTAAAAGCGAATGTTGCATCGCAGAAGTGAAATTGGACTGGTGGGAGATGGTCGTAGAAGCGAGAGATTTTGCACTGAAGCGGAATTTCTTCGTAGGTGCGAGGGGGGGTTAGCTGGGCAATGGACTCCGTAGATGAGAGGTTCCAGTCACAAATGCGACGCCGCAGAAGCGTCTAGTGGGGTCGCAGGTGCGAGCGGACCTGGGCAGAAGCTATAATTGAGGTTTTGGTCGTTTTATTCTCATTTATGAGACTTGGAGATTGGTTTTGGACGATTTTAAAGAGGAATTTCACCACACTAATTGGGGTAAGCATCCTTACCTCGGCTTTGTCTTTATTTCATGAATATATCTTCATTTTTTGGCAATTGGTTGATGCATTTTAAAGAGAAAATTGGGGGTTTTAACCTAAAATTTCATAAAGTGAAGTTTTGACGTTTAAACATCGATTCGGAGTTAGATTTAAATGAAACTAGATGGTTGGACTTGTAATTGAATGGGTTGTCGGATTTTATGAGTTTCAACGAGTTCCGAGATGTGGGCTCGGGTTTGACCTTTTGGCTCATTTTGGGCTTTTGATTAAAGATTCGATCTTTATTGATCGAGTTTGTTTTCTTTGGCATTATTTGATGTATTTAAGTTGCTTTTGGCTAGTTTCGATTTGTTCGGAGGTTGGTACGCGCGTGATGTAATTTTTGGAGCATCGTTTGGCTTGCTAAGTATTTAGATTTGGCTTGTTCAAGGTAAGTAACACTTCTAAACTTGGTGCTGAGGGTTTGAAACCCCGACTTAAGTGCTTTGTGATTGGTGTTGAGGTGACGCACATGCTAGGTGATGGGTGTGTGGGCGTGCACCGCGTGAATTGTGATTTAGTCGATTCCATGGAACTGTGTAGCTATTTTATGTGAACATTTTTACTGTACTCTATGTGTTAGAGCACTTGAGCTGTAATTCATGCTAGGAATCATGTTTACGCTATATGCTGGTACTATTGGGACCCACAGTGGTTGTTCTTCGCTATTGAGTTATTTGCTTCATTGCAGTTATGTGCTCAGTCGCATTCATCATTTCATATCATATCTCAGTATGTGTTATAGTATATTGTCGCATCTTGTATCAGTGATTTGGGCTGCTTAGCATGAGTGTTGTGAACTCGAGAGAATTGAAGGAATTGATGACTAACTGATATCGAGGGCCTGTTGTGAGTGATATTTATGGGATCGGGATGCACCCTGCAAAGGCTTTATTGATTCATTCCAGGATTTGGCTTAGTATAGCGATCGGGCTGGATCAGCCCCTCCGAAGTCTACACACCCTCAGTGGGCAGAATTGCTATCAATCATTTGCATTGGGCTGGATCTACCCTGGTTTATTTGAATTTTTGTTCATTTGCATTGGGCTGGATCTGCCCTGGTTTATTTGCATCTTTGGGCTGGATCTGCCCTGGTTTATTTGCATCTTTGGGCTGGATCTGCCTTGGTTTATTTTCATGTGGGCTGGATCTGCCATGTACACTATTGAGTGGATGAGTGTGCTGAGTATTGATCAAGATGAGTGAGAATACGAGACAGTGAGATCGAGTACTCTGAGATGGCGAGTACATGCGTTCATCATTGAGATGCATTGCATTTGACATGCGTACTTGAGATACATGCATAGAGATGCATTTCCTTTTGCTACCCGGCTTTGGTTACATTCATGATTTTACCTATATATTGACATGTAGGCAGAGAGATGTATTTTCCTCATGCTATCCGAAAATGAAACATCTTAATTATTGTTGAAAGGTTTTTGGAAAAACATCACGATTTTCAAACTTATTTATATGCCTTCGGTGCTTTCGGTGGAAGATTTGGGATTTACTGTCATACTTGAAAAGTATGCCTATCTTTCCGTAACTGTGAACTAGTTGAGCATCTTACCTTTGAGTTATTTTCATGTACCATTTTACTATTATTGTTATAACTGTTGCTGGTTATTGGAGTTGGACTCTGACCCTTGTCCCACCTCGTCATTACTTTCAACCCAAGGTTAGGTTTGTTACTTATTGAGTACGTGAGGTTGGTTGTACTCATACTAGACTTCTGCACCTTGCGTGCAGATGTTGGATGCTGATGTAGTTGCGTACGGCGGGAGCTGGATCTGAAGATGTACCTGCGTTCCAGTTACAGCTGCCTCTTGTTCTAGGTAGCTTTAGAATTTTTAAATATGTTCATGTATATTTCAAATAAATGACATGTTTTTATTTCACACCAGCTTTTCAAATTCTAATCTTAGAAGCTCATAATTTTTTCTACCAGCCTTTGGGGAGTGTATTAGAGTCGGTTAAATATTAATTGAATCCGAGTTTTATTATTTGGCTTACCTAGCGGGTGTGTTAGGTGCCATCATGGCTAGTTGGATTCTGGGTCGTGCCAAGTTGGTATCAGAGCTCTAGGTTCATAGGTTCTACAAGTCATGAGCAAGTGCCTTGTAGAGTTTTGCGGATCGGTATGATAACGTCCATACCTATATTCGAGAGGCTACAGGACATTTAGGATAAATTTCCCATCTTTCTTTCCTTATCGTGCGACATTGATTCGGCTTGAAGTGTAACTCTTTGGATTCATTCCATGCATTTGTATGCGCGTGTGAGCACTCAGTATCAGCTTTGTATCGCCAGCTTGTAATTTCATGGATGAGGTGCGAGATGTGATTTATGTGTGCTGATGATGGGCCAGTCTGGAAGACATGAGGCTGAGTTATGACTGTAGCTTGAGCACGGTGATTTCAGTTGCGTAAGCATGTGCTTTTCGACTTATATGTCTGGTACTGTCCCTATTAGTGGAATTTATGGTTCGATGAGTGGATGGATGGCTATACGATGAGTATGATGTGATTGCGAGATGTGTTCAGATGGGTTGAATGTGATGAGAAACATTTTCTTGGGATGTGAAAAGGACTATTGTGTGCCTGATTTCTGTTTTGATGTGACATATAGACTCGAGTTATGAGTGTGTTAAAAGGTTTTGCATGTTGTTTAATTGTGGAACGAATTAGATTCTCATGTCTTGTTTATGAGTTCAGACTCAAGAAGATTAAGTGATGGGGTAGTAGTTGTGGCTGTGAAAGGTTATAGAAAGATGTCAGTTTGAAGCTAAGGAGGTGGGTTATAACCTGCAAGGTAATCTACGGATGTGTGAACCTTATGATGTTGTGTGAAGAGCTTCTTTCTTCTAGCCGATTATAAGTGTTGCGATTTAAGTTTGGATGGGTTGAGAAATTTGACCTGACCGTCACGAGTATGAATACGAGAATTGCATATTATTTAAGATATTAGACGGTTTGTGTTACACGAGCTTATAAAAGACTTACTTGAATCTCATTGCGGTATTGTGGCAAGAATAGATCATGGGCATTATGAGTTGTCGAGTGTTTTGTTCTATGGCTTTTAGCCAAGTGGGGGAGTCTGCTATCAACGATTTGATTGTGTGGTTATGTGTGGTACTGGTTTTGGTTTGAGGCATACTGGTGAATCATATATGACTTGCAGAGGTTTGTTTTGAGGATGACTCGAGTAAGGGAATTTCAGAATATGGGTTATATTGCACTTTATGAGTTTATGAAAATCATGGAATGACTGAGTTATTATCTGTGAAGGATGTAGTGTGCATGGTGTATGAATTTGATTGGTTGTGTTAAGGCAGGGCTACTTCCTTGTGTATTGTTGTGCTAATGGGGCACATGTCGTTTTGCCCGTTTGGGCGCCACAATTGTGATTTGAGCATAATGGATAAATCTCAAGAAGGTTCTAATGTATTTGTGATTTATATGTAGCAATTGAGAATTTTCCCGGTTTGTATGTGGCTAGAATTTGAGATTTAAGTTTGATGGTGTATGTCACGCCTCAACCTCTGGGAGCGCGACCGACGCTCAACCGAGATATCCCGATCTAGCAAGCCTTTACAATACTTTATACCCAACTCACCCATGAATAAAGAGAAGAATACATTTCATCAGTAAGAAGTCGTGTGAACAACACCAGTCCTTTCTCCATTAGTCACTTCATTAACAAGTCTTCAAAACATTGCCTTGTACAATCATAGCTAAAGTGGAACAGGTGGTACGATTACAATATTTTATTTTAACCTTCCCAAAAATAGATACAACCCACACTATGTCTACGGAGCCTCTAACAGCAACAAAAGAGTGCTATGACAGTGCCGACAATAAGGCCCCGGCTATACCTCAAAACGCTATGTATAAAGGATAAACGATATAGCACCCCGAGATGAAATGGGGCTCACCAAATCAGCAGAGGAGAGGGTATGTTGCTATAACTGATCAATGCCACCTGCTATGGAACCACCTACATCCATTAAAGATGTAGTACCCCTGGCAAAAGGGACGTTAATACATATGGAATAATGCTAGTATGTAAAACTAATCACCCTCTCAATAGAACGAGCAACAGTAACCAGAGAACAAAACATGAAATCAATAAGAGACTCAAACGGTATCAAGATGTCAAATCAAGGGAAAGGTAAATTTCAAATAGGATTCGATAATATAAGTTGGGAGATCTTTAGCACCGATACACCACCGTGTTTTAGCACGGAGTCCAATCTCAGCCTGACCGGCTAAGCCGTCTCACCCTGAGACGTACACTCACAAATACCATCATGTGCGCGGCATAGTGTCCGATCTAAGCCCGATCGGCTAAGCCATCACACCACAATGACTTGTGGATTGACATCACATCACATTTTGCTAGAAATAATCTCATCCCATTTAAGGGGAAACATCTCAACACACCAATCTCATCCCATATAAGGGGAAATAGTTTCATCACATTAACACGGGGATTTTCCCCACAATCACTCCTACACCGGCACGTGTAGTTTCGGGGTTAGGTTGTTCCGACCTACCCTTCCTCGGTGGCTAAACATTACTCCCAAGGCATTTATTATTAAAAGTACTTACCACTCAATTTGTATTCTTTAACATGTCATTCATTTTATTGGCATCATTGGCCATAACGCAATATCGTTCTCGGCACGTTGTCCATATTTCTTAATTCATGCTCACTATTTCACTTTGAATCATTAACATGGATAATCAACAACAAGGCCTTTCAAATTAAGACGTTAAACACATACTTGAGCAATTTTAGGGTCTTAGGCACCGGTGACTTCTTACACAATCGACATGATAGCTTTCATAAAAACAAATCACGCTTTTAAATCATAACATAGTAACACACAACCCGTACTTAAACCACATTCTCAAACATTAACTCAACAAAACAAGAATCGTTCGAATTCATATTGAACGCATAATTATTTAGACACGAGGCTTATTTGACACAAATTCAATTTATAAAGAGCATCACGAGACTTACAAAGACATTGTCGGGTTCAATTCTAAGAGAAGAGTTTAACCAATATACCTTGCCTCGAGCTTTTTAATTCAGTACAATATTTCGTATATCCTAGCCACTTCGATCTATTTAGAGATATAGCAAAATTGAACACAAATTAGGAAGGAGTTCATAGTTCCAGCTCACTTGAGTATTTTGTCAAATACTAGGTGTGTATTAAGGTTTCAAGGTCCTCCTATGGTGGATTCTTTCACCCCACTACCCAAAGATCACCCAAAAGAGCTCAACAATCTCCCCACTACCCTAGATAGTACATGCATGTAAACTAACCAACTCCCAACCCCAAGAATTGCTTGGCTTATTACCTATTTAAAATTAAAATCATGAAATTGAGGGCAATGGAGTAGAAATTTACCTCTAGGATGAAGACCTAGTGAATTATCCTTGCCAATTTTTAAACTTTGAGCAAGAATTGATGGATGATGGGCTTAGGAACTTTCTCTCTCACTCTATGTCACCCCCTCTCTATAGAAATATATGGTTTTCCCCTTTAAAATGATCCCCAAGGTTGTTTTATAAGAATGGGGTCGGGTTAAAAAAATTAGAAAAACTGAAGTCCCGATGCAGGTCTGCGGTTGCATATGCGACCGCATAGCACTTTTGTGGTCCGCACAATTGGGCCGCATAATGGCCCTTCGAACTGGGAACTTCTGGCCCACTCTGTGATTGGTCTGTGGTCGCATAATGCGTCGCAGAACCTACCTCTAAACAAATTTGAGATGGGTCTGCGATAGGTAATACGACTCGCACAATGATTGTGCGGCCGCATAATGGACCGCATAATGGTCCGGAGAATTTACCCAAATTTCTGCCTCAACTTGCGGCAGATCTACGGTTCCTAGTGCAGCTCTGCGACCGCAGAATGGACCGCAGTAAATGCCCTGTATTTCAAAACAAATTCTTCAACTCCCCAACGTATTGTTCAACCCAAAAAGTCTGAACCGCGACGAGCTATCTCTACAATTAACAACGCATAGGTCTGCCCCGGCATTATGAAACCTCGAGTTTTAAGTGAAATATTTACGGGGCCTTACAGTGTATGGATTCAACATTTTAGCAACAGGAAGGTGAAAGAAACGGATTTAGATTCACCGAAAGTCTCTTCAAAACGGGTGTCTCGATTGTGGTACTTTAGGGGTTCTTAAGAGGGAATACATCAGCTTATGGGCCTTAGGGCGGTGTGACTTTATGCTAGGATTTCTTGTGGTGAGGAGAAGTCTCGGCTTGAGGGCAATTCGGAAGAAACTCGAAGAAATATAATAACTTGGTAGTAGGTTGGATCAGCACGACAAGGGATGCGATTGATTCTTTGGGGTACTTATGATGTGGTAAGCCTCTACAGGTGTTTCGTGGAAATTCTCTTGGGTTTTGGCGACCTGCGTGGCTTGGTTGAGTTAGAGGGATTCAGTTCTGATAGCTGAGTTATGTGCAAATGGATTTCTAAGTGTTCTCGATGGTTTATACCACGGTTCTAGGTGTATATTTCCTGCGGGCGTGAGGAGCATGTTGCGTGTTGTGATTTTCTCCTGGATGAGATCAAATGGAAGGTTCCTGGCTAATTGAGTATGTATTTCTTCTGGACTCAGACATAATTATGAGATTCTCGTACTTTGCATATGATGGCATGATTATTGTGGTGTGTTATGTGGGATTGAGGTTTGAATGTGCAATGTCACAACAAGTTTTGAAGGGAAGATCATAAATTCTTAGACGGCATGGACGGTTTCTGATGTTTAGGTGGATGTTATAACTACTTGGTAATTCCTAAGAATGGTATGCATTTTAGAAGGCGCATTGTGTGTTAACTTACGGATGCTTCATTGGTATTGCGATACTCGCCTGGTTGATCCACTTCTGATATTCAGATTTTTCTATGTGGCACGGTAGAATTATCAAAGTATTCCTCGTGGGATGATCATGTATGAAGGATGTATTTGACATTCGGGCGATGGAGTTTGGATCAGATATGGTGATTCATGTGTTTTATGGACTTGGTGACCAGGAGTTCTGAGAAAGAGATTGTTCGTGGTTGTGGAATGTGAAGCTGTGACCAAAGCTAGCCAGATGATAATATATATTATGGTTCAGTCATTGTGGACTTCCGGGAGTTATGTATCTATTTATGGGTGACCAGAGTGGATTTGGGGTCCATTAGCAGGCCCAATGAGGATGTGTATTCTACACCGGGTCGGATTGGTTGACTCCGTACTATTATTATCGAGGGATGTGCCATTCGGTAGAGTTGAGCTTATTCTTGTTCTGAGATGATCTTTGTGTTACTTCACTATGCTATGAGGGGTTGGGAACAGTTCGTTATAGGCACCTATGGTGCGGTCCTATTTGGGCCTTATAGTGGAATTCGAGCAAGATGGATATTAGGGTGTTGAATGGTTGATTGCGCATGGTTATTGATTTTGAGCATTATGGCTTGAGGTATTTCATGTGGACCAGTATTTGGATGGGGTCACGCATTGTAGCTGGATTATGGAGGGATATGATCCTTTGTGTTAGATTCATGTGTCGTGGTTTTACTATGTAAGATGGGCTTGTAGCATTGCGATTGTGGTGGTACTTGTTGAACTTGCGGGATGGTTCTCTCGATTGAGTCATTTCCATGATTGAGTACATTTGGGTTGTTTCTTATTGGTGCACATATTGCATGGGTTGTGGTTTTAGGTTGTATTGATGTGGCATGTAACTATAGTGGTTGTGTGATGAGATGAGGTCATCAGACCTAGAATGGGTGCTATCGGATTTGATTGCGGTACATTTGTAAGGACAATGTCGCTGATCGGCTTAGAAATTGGCTATAGTTCTTGTCGAAGGAGACGGAGCTCCGTGACTTGTTGATATGATAGGTGGTTATGCATTTCTGTGTGTTTCTTTCGTAATTGGTAGTGTACGAAGGTTTTAGAACAAGGTTTTGTTTGATGTGAGGTTTATTACCGATACAGGGTTTGTTTGGAGCAATTATTGTGAGCAAAAGTATTGCTACAAGTACGCGAGTTATGCGGAATATCATGTGATTACATCTTGGGTTATGGTTATGGCTTGATAGAGCTTGTTCACACTTATACAGTGTGTACATGTGAGATTCAGATCTTATATGAAATTACGGATGTTGGAGATTGGATTTTGCGGCTTACGGGGTAAGGTTGAAATAATGATCTTCAATTATGTTGCGTTGTCAGACCTACATGGAATAGGGTGACATGGGATCACCCCCGGGTATGTGCTTGGTAAGGTTACACGGTGATTTGATGGTTTTGGAACGACTCTTGGCACGTTCAGGGATGAACGTATATTTAAGTGGGGAGGACCCGACCGGCCGTTTTGAGCATTTGCATTTCGCTCGGTAGCTTAAGGGAATGAGTAGCTCCGTATGATGTTTTATGACTTGTGCGAATCGTCGGTTATGGTTTTCGGGTTATTCGAAATCGATTTGGAAGAATGAATTTCATTGTTAAAGCTTTAAGTTTGAAAAGTTTACCAACTTTTACTTTTGTAAATTTGACCTCAGAATAGAGTTTTGATGGTTCCTTAGGTCCGGATGGTCATTTGGACTCGAGCGTATGCCAGGATTTTCATTTGGATATCTCTAGAAGGTTTCGACGCTATTTGGCGAAAGTTAGAAATTTGAAGGTTTGAAAAGTTCATAAGTTTGACCGGGAGTTGATTTTGATGGAATCAGGTTTGCATTGTGGTTCCAGCAATTGGAATAGCTTCGTTATGTCATTTAGGACTTGTGTGCAAAATTTGAGTTCATTGCCAGTTGATTTGATATGATTCGGTACGAGTTTTGGAAATTGAAAGCTCAAAGTTCATTTAAATTTGATTTGAGGTGCGATTCATCGTTTCAAAGTTGTTATGCATGATTTGAGGCCTCGAGTAGATCCGTGTTATATTTTGGAACTTGTTGGTATATTTGGACGGGGTCCCGAGGGGCTCAGATGGGTTTCGGACAAGGTTCGGATGGTTTCAAATTTTATTGGCTAAGGCTGGTTTGGTAGTTCTGGTGCGACCGCACCTGCGATGGGTTTGGTCGCAGGTGCACGACCACAAAAGAGGAATTTTTCCACAGGTCGAGGGTGGTCAGATGGGTAGTGGACTCCGCAGATGCAAGGTTCCAGTCCCAAATGCGACGCCGCAGAAGCGACTAGTGGGATCGCAGGTGCGAGCAGACTTGGGCATAATCTATTATTGACATTTTGGTCGTTTTATTCTCAATTTTGTGACTTGGAGCTCCGTTTTGGACAAATATAAAGAAGAATTTCACCACACTAATTGGGGTAAGCATCCTTAACTCGGTTTTGTCTATATTTCATGAATCTATCTTCATTTTTGGCAATTGACTGATGAATTTTAAAGAGGAAATTGGGGGTTTTAGCCTAAAATTTCATAAAGTGATTTTTTGTGTTTTGAACATCGATTTGGAGTCGCATTAGAGTGAAACTAGTATAGATGGACTCGTAATTGAATGGATTGTCAGATTTTGTGAGTTTTATCGAGTTCAGAGATGCGGGCCCGGGTTTGGCTTTTTGGCTCATTTTGGGCTTTTGATTAATGATTCGACCTTTATTGATCGGGTTTGTTTCCTTTGGCATTATTTGATGTATTTGAGTTGTTGTTGGCTAGTTTCAAGCTGTTCATAGGTCGGTACGCGTGGGATGGCAGTTTTGGAGCATTGTTTGGCTTATTCAGTATTGGATTTGGCCTGTTCGAGGTAAGTAACACTTCTAAACTTGGTGTTGAGGGTATGAAACCCCGAGTTATGTTGTAACGACCCGACCAGTCGTTTCGAGCATTTGCACTTTGCTCGGTAGTTTGAGGGCAGGAGTAGCTGCGTATGATGTATTATGACTTGTGTGAATCGTCGGTTTTGGTTTTTAGGTTATTCAGAATCAATTTGGAAGAATGAATTTCATTGTTGAAGCTTTAAGTTGGAGGAGTTGACCAAGTTTGGTTTTTTAGCATTTGACCTCGGATTGGAGTTTTGATAGTTCTGTTAGGTCCGGATGGTGATTTTGGACTCGGGCGTATGCGCAGATTTGCAATTAGATATATCTAAAAATATTCAGCACTAATTGGTGAAATTTCGAAATTTGAAGATTTGGAAAGTTCATAAATTTGACCGGAAGTTGACTTTGAGGATATCAGATTCATATTGTGGTTCCAGGAATTGGAATAGCTTTGATGTGTCATTTGGGACTTGTGTGCAAAATTTGAGTTCATTTCGGGTTGATTTGATAAGTTCGATTTGAGGTGCGATTCGTCGTTTCGGTGTTGTTATGTTTCATTTGTGACCTCGACTAGGTCCGTGTTATGTTAAGAGACTTGTTAGTATATTCGGACGGGGTCCCGAGAGGGCCGGGTGAGTTACGAACGTGTTTCGAATCATCTTTCATTCATGTGGGTTGGCTGGCCCTTGCTGAACTTGGTGTGACCGCACGTACGGAATATTGGTCACGGGTGCGGAGCAACAAATGCTGCCAAGTGAACGCAGCAGCGAAGTAAAGTTGGAATAGGGCATCCGCAAAAGCGGGAAGTGGACCGCATCTGTGGTAGCGCAAAAGCGTTAGGCGTGATCGCATAGGGGGGATGTGCGCAGGAGCGCAGCTTGTGTTGCACCTGCACTTGCGTAGAAGCGGCTCCTATTGCGCAGGTGCAGAAGGGTGGAGTTTTAGTGTTTTTCGCAGGAGCGGAGTTTTGTCGCAAAAGCGACCTTTTTGTTCGCAAATGCGAAATTGCTGGCCAGATTTTATATATTTTGAGGTTTTGGCTATTTTATGATATTGTTGAAGCAATTCTCACCATATAAATTGGGGTAAGTGTTCTCCACTCATTTTTTATTATATTTCGTGATTCTATCTTCCTTTTTGGCAATTGGATTATGAATTGTAAAGAGAAATTGGGGGGTTTTAGCCTAAAGTTTCATAGAGTGGGTTTTTGAATTTTGAACATCGATTAGGAGTCAGATTTGAGTAAAACTAGTATGGTTGGACTCGTAATTAAATATGTTGTTAGATTTTATAAGTTTCATCAGGTTCTAAGGCGTGGGCCCGGGTTTGAGTTTTTGTTGATTTTGGGCTTTTGAGTAAAGATTAGAACTCTATCAATAAGAATTGTTTCCTTAGATTCTATTTGATGTATTTGAGTTGCTTTTTGGCTAGTTTCGAGCTGTTCGGAGGTCGGTACGCGAGGGATGGCATTTTTGGAGCAACGCTTGGCTTGCTAGGTATTGGATTTTGCTTGTTCGAGGTAAGTAACACTTCTAAACTTGGAGCTGAGGGTATGAACTTTGATTATACGTGTTATGTGATTTGTTTGGAGGTGACACATGTGCTAGGTAACAGGCGTGTGTGCATGCACCGTAGAAATTGAGACTCGTTCTATTCCGTAGAGCAGTGTATCCAATTGGCTTGTATTTTCCATGTATTTTTCATGTGTTAGAGAAACTGAGTAATGCCGATATTATTGGGACCCACTGAGGTCATTCCTGCTCTCGAATTATATGTTTAAATTGTAATTTCGTACTGAGTCATGTTCGTTCATTGCATATTATATCTCAGTCTCTGTTGCTATTTATTGATACATCATATCATCATCTTAGGCTAGTTACATGACGGTGCGAGCCCGAGAGACTTGAGAGATTGATGGCTGAGTGAGGCCGAGGACCTAATTGTGAGTGATATTTATGGGATCGGGCTGCACGCCACAACATCTTACTGATTTATGTGTGGATTTGGTTTATTATAGTGCTTGGGCTGAAGGGGCCCCTCCGGAGTCTGCACACCCACAGTGAGCGCAGTAGGTATTTATACTGAGGGATGGATCTTCCCTGGGCATGAATCTTGCCAAATTATTTATACCGATGGATGTATTTTCCCTGGCCATGGATCTTGTCAAAATTTTTATATTGAGGGATGGCTCTTCTCTAGGTTGGATTGGCCATATACAGTACTGAGTGACTGCTTGTCAGTTATCATATACATATATTTGGGATGGATCTTCCCTGGGCTGGATTGGCCATATACAGTACTGAGTGACTGTGCGCGAGTTGTCATTTATATTTGGGCAAAATCTACCCTGTACAGTGCCGAGTGATTGAGCGTGCGGAATATTGAGCGTAATGAGTGGAAATGCGAGACAATGGGATTGGGTACTCTGAGAGTGTGAGTACATGAGTTCATCACTATGCAGCATTGCATTAGACATGCATACTTGATATGTAGGCATAGAGAAGTATTTTTCCTCATGTCATCTGATAAAGGAATTTCTTATCTATTGTTAAAATATTTTGAGAAAAATCATAGATTTCAGACTTACTCATATTTTCGGTGATTTCTGCAAAAGATTTGAGTTTTACTGTTATACTTGAAAAGAAAATGTATATTTTCCGGAATTGTATACGAGCTGAGCATTTATATTTTTTTGGAGTTGGATTTTGATCAATGTCCCAGCTCGTCACTACTTTCAATCTAAGGTTAGGTTTGTTACTTATTGAGTATGTGGGGTCGGTTGTACGCATACTACACTTCTGCACCTTACATGCAGATTTTGGACGCTGATGTTGCTGTGAATGACGGAAGCTAGCATTGAAGACGTACGTACGTTCCAGTTACAACTGCCTCTTGTTCATGGTAGCCCTAGACTTATGAAATTCTATTTATGTACATTTGACAGATGATGTATTTATTTAATACAAGCTTTGACACTCATGATTTGTACTACCAGTCTGTGGGAAATTCTTGTAAAACAACAGTTGTTTTATCATTTCTTTTCTTAATAATTCTCATTAAATTGGATGGATGTTAATTGGCTTACCTGACAGGTTGGGTTAGGTGCAATCACGACCAGGTGGATTTTGGGTCATCACATAAGTGTTATGTGATTGATGTTGAGGTGACGCGCATGCTAGGTGACGGGCGCGTGAGAGTGCACCGCGTGAATTGTGATTTTGTTGATTCCATGGAACTGTGTAGCTATTTTATCTGAACATTTTTACTGTACTCTATGTGTTACAACACTTGAGCTTTAATTCATGCTAGGAATCATGTTTAGGCTATATGCTGGTACATATTGGGACCCACAGTAGTCGTTCTTTGCTGTTGAGTTATTTCCTTAATTGCAGTTATGTGCTAAGTCGCACTCATCATTTCATATCATATCTAAGTCTTTGTTATCGTATATTGTCGCATCTCGTGTCATTGATTTGGGATGCTTAGCATAAGTGTTGTGATCCCGAGAGACTGGAGAGAATTGAAGACTGAGTGAGGTCGAGGGCCTGTTGTGAGTGATATTTATGGGATCAGGTTGCACGCCACAACAGGCTTTATTCATTCATGCCAAGATTTTGCTGATTATAGTGCTTGGGCTGGATCGGCCCCTCTGGAGTCTGCACACCCACAGTGGGCGTAATTGTGAGTAATCATTTGCATTGGGTGGATCTGCCCTGGTTCATTTGCATTGGGCTGGATCGGCCCTAGTTTATTTGCATTTTGGTTCATTTGCATTGGGCTGGATCTGCCCTAGTTTATTTGCATCTTTGGGCTGCATCTGCCTTGGTTTATTTGCATGTGGGCTGGACCTGCCCTGTACAGTACTGAGTGACTGAGTGTGCTGAGTACTGAGCAAGATGAGTGAGAATACGAGACAATGAGATGGATTACTATGAGATGGTGAGTACATAAGTTCATCATTGAGATGCATTGTATTTGACATGCGTACTTGCGATACATGCATATAGATGCATTTCCTTCTGCTACCCGGCTTTGGTGACATTCATGATTTCACCTGTATATTGACATGTAGGCATACAGATGTATTTTTCTCATGCTATCTGAAAATAAAACATCTTAATTATTGTTGAAAGGTGTTTGGAAAAAATCACGATTTTCAAACTTATTCATATGCCTTTGGTGCTTTTGGTGGATGATTTGGGATTTACTGTTATACATGAAGGCATGCCTATCTTTCCGTAACTGTGAACGAGTTGAGCATCTTACCTCTGAGTTATTTTTATGTACCATTTTATTATTATTATTATGACTATTGCTGGTTATTTGAGTTGGACTCTGACCCTTGTCCCAGGTCGTTACTACTTTCAATCTAAGGTTAGGTTTGTTACTTATTGAATACATGAGGTTGGTTGTACTCATACTACACTTCTGCACCCTGCGTGCAAATGTTGGATGCGAATGTAGCTACGTACGACGGGAGCTGGATCTGAAGATGTACCTGCGTTCCAGTCACAACTGCCTCTTGTTCTAGGTAGCTTTAGAATTTTTAAATCTGTTCATGTATATTTCACACTAGCTTTATAAATTCTAATCTTAGAAGCTCATGATTTGTACTACCATTCCTTGGAAAGTGTATTAGAGTCAGTTAAATATTAATTGAATTGGATTGTTGTTATTTGGCTTAGCTAGCGGGTGAGGTTAGGTGCCATCACGGTTAGTTGGATTTTGGGTCGTGACAAATAAAGATGCTGAACATGAACGAGGAGTTATAAGATTAGTTATCAATTATAAGCCCCTTAATAATATTTTAAAGTGGATTAGATATCCAATCCCTGATAAAAAGTATTTATTGGATAGATTGTATGATGCCATAATATTTTATAAATTTTCTTTAAAATTTGGTTATTGGCAGATTAAGATATCCGAGTCAGATAAATACTAAACTGCTTTTAATGTCCCAATGAGTCAGTATGAATGGAATGTCATGGCTTTTGGTTTAAAAAATGCCTCTTCTGAATTTACGAAAATAATGAATGATATTTTCATGTCTTATACAAATTTTATAATTGTTTATATTGATGATATTTTAGTATTTTCAAAACATATTGAAATTCATTTTAAACATTTGGATCTTTTTAGAAAACTTATAATTCAAAATGGTTTAGTCATTTCTAAAAAAAAAATGGCCCTTTTTCAGACCAATGTAAGATTTTTAGGTCATAATATTCAAAATGGAAGAATAGTTCGAATCCAAAGAAGCATTAAATTTGCATCCAAATTCCCTGATGTCATAATTGCTAAGACTCAACTCCAGAGGCTTCTGGGAAGCCTTAATTATATTGCTCCTTTTATAAAGGACCTTTCTAATGATACATCAATTGTTTATGAAAGATTAAAGAAAAATACAAAAGCATGGACTGATGATCATAGTAAATAAGTCAAACGAATTAAGCAGAAGGTTAATAATCTTCCATGCCTAAAACTTGCTAATCCAAGTAAGGCAAAGGCTATTGAAAATGATGTCTCGGATATTGGATATGGTGGAATATTAAAACAATATTCCCCAACTGATAAACAAGAATATCTTGTTCAATTCTATTATGGAAAATTGAATAATTCCCAGAAGAATTATGCTACTGTGGCTAAGGAAATCCTTGCCATAGTAAAGTGTGTATTAAAGTTTCAGACTGATTTATACAATCAGAAATTTCTAATAAAAAACTTATTGGCAAGTAGCAAAGTTTATCTTTAATAAAGATTGTAAACATGATGTTTCTAAACATATGTTTGCAAGATGGCAAGCTCTGTTAGCTCCATTTGATTTTGAAATAATTTATAAAAAAGGGTCTGATAATAGTCTTCATGACTTCCCTACTAGAGAATATTTGGATTAATAATCTTTTGTTAATCTTTGTCAGGATGAGACCAAGTTTCAATCCCTCTTCTAATAGAAGAGGAAGAGGAAGGACAAATGTGAACAGAGATAATATTCTTGTCCAGATGGGACAACAGAAGCTAATAGCTTTAAATATTGCAAATACATCTGGTCTTAATACAGACCATCCCGTGTACAAAGACTTTATGGATTATATGAAATCCAAGCAGAAGGAAGATAATAGTTCTCCATCATATTCTGCAACACTCGTGAATGACAGTAAGGAAAACACAGAGGTATATGATAAGAATACCTATGAAGGAATTATACTTCCATTAGAATATTCTGATTTAAAATAGAAAAAGGATCCATGGCAGATCATGAGTAAATATTTTGATACGGTAAATTATGCCACTCCTGCTTATAAATATAGGATGCACTATGAGGTTATACTCCTATCAACAGGATCAGCGGAAATCCAACATTGTTTCTCAGCCAATACTAGAAAAGTTTATAACTTTTCAAAAATTATCATAAAGAGAATATTAGCCTCAAATGAATGGGGACTTAATACCCTCAAAGAAAAGGATTATACCCACTCAGAGCAAAAGGTTCCAATAAATTACAATTATTGGGACTACGTTGATAGTTTTCATAAAACACTTTTATATGAAAATCCAAATAAAAAACATTCTTGGTTTATAAGATTTATTCTCATTATTTTATAGAAAAAAATTCCAAATTGGTTCAGACAATGGTGGATATCATGTAGTCCTTCATTGAATATTTTACCAGATACACATAAAAGTTTATATACTGAATGTGTCGATGTATCCCAAAAAATATTGGAATTACAAAGAAGTAATATCTTCTTCCCTGGAATTGCATTAATATACTTGTTTTGTAGATTTTTTTATACCATGGATAATGAGATGGTCTGAATAAATTACTCTAGAAAAACACTGATGGGGATCTCCACGAGAGTGAAATTATTGAAGCTGTAAAGAGTGCTATCAGTAATTATAAAAAACATGAAGCACCAGCAATCGAACCAATGAATGATAGTCCTTTCAGCAAAATAACCAGAAAGCTTTAGATCAAGAAAGGGACTATGTCTAAATCAGAAATATTGGCTTCATATATGGAGGAAGTAAAGAGAGTTTTAATAAAAAAATCTGAACATAGAGATACCAGATGATATCTCCATGACATCAACAGGTCATACCATGGAAGAAGAAATTGTAATAGCGGGAGAGTCTCAGGATATGGAAACCACCGAAGAAATTGAAAAATATTTACAACAATTTTACCAATTCAAAGAAATTGTGGAAGAATCTTCCAACAACAAGAATAAAGGAAAAGAAAAAGTTTAAAGACTGAAGACCCCATCTCTCAGAATTATTGGGGTAATAGAGATAAAAGACTTTGATAAAGCAGTCAGACCTACTGCTAAGGAAGAATTAACTTTATAAAAGTTATTTGTTTTATTACTTTTTCCTTTTTATCTTGTCGGCCATCATGTAATTATTTTGTCGGTCATTTTACTATTATATTTTTGTCCGTTTAGAGATAGATCCATTATATAAGGATCTCAATTTTTAAGGTGAAAGCAGGCCTCAGCCATGTCACGCCCCAAACCTGGGGAGGCGTGGCCGGCACCCGGTGCCATATTTGGCCTGAGCGTACCACTCTGTAACTGTGAACTCTGGAGGGGTAACCCTCGACTTAGGCTAATGAGGCCACATTCTTAATTATCTGAAAATATCGCCTCTCTTATCTGAGGGGTAAACAAACCCAAAAGCTCATATATATATATATATATATATATATATATATATAACTGTGCAGGTTGATGTCACGAGCCAAAATCTACTAGTCGTGATGGCACCTAATCCAACCCGCTAGGTAAGCCAACTAATAATTATCCAATTCTAATAATATTGACAAGACAATTAACAAAAGGAGTTTTCTGAATCTTATACGTTTCCCAAGGACTGGTAGTACAAATCATGAGCTTCTAAGAATAGAATTTACAAAGCTGATATGAAGTAAAAACATTTTCTATTTGAAAAGTACATAAACAGAGTTTTTATAAATCTAAGGCTACCATGATCAAGAGGCAGCTACGCAGGTACATCTTCAAATCAGGCAACCATCGAGCACAGCAACAACACCAACCAACATCTGCACGCAATGTACAAAAGTGTAGTATCAGTAAAACCGACCCCATGTACGGAGTAACTAACAAACCTAACCTTAGGTTGAAAGCAGTGACGAGCTATCACATGGTCGGGTCCAATACCGGTATTCTACAACAGTTCATAACAGCATAATACAAAGGTAGAGTGCTCAGCTCGTTTACAGTTCCAGAAAATGGTCATGCTTTCAAGTTTGAAAACTGTAATCTTTTTTCCAAATAGCCTTTCCACAATAAATAAAATGTTTTATTTTCTCTCCAGATAACAAGTATAAAATCCCTCTCTTTGCCAACATATCAATGTATAATAAGTCATGAATGACGTGATACCATATAGCATGAGGAAAAATATATCTCTGTGCATGTATGTCATGTGTGCATGCAAATGCCATGTATATCAAAGATGCATCATGTACTCACACTCTCAGAGTACTCAATCTCATTGTCTCACACTTTCCACTCATCACGCTCAACAACTCGGTACTGTATATTGCCCATACGGCCCAGGGAAGATCCAACCCGGAATATATACATCACTGACCATCAGTCACTCAGTACCGAGGAAAAGCCAATTCGGCCCCATGGAGAGATCCATCTCCAGGTATATAAATGCTTTGGACAAGATCCATGTACAGGGAAGATCCATCCCTCAATATAATCAACCGCGCTCACTGGGGTGTACAGACTCCGGAGGGGCTCCTACAGCAAAGCGCTATCATAAGCCAGATCCACACATAAATCATTATAACATGCTGCGGCGTGCAGCCCGATCCCACAACTATCACTCATAATTAGTCTCTCAGCCTCACTCAGTCATCAATTTCTCCAATCTCACTACCGAGCTCACAATGTCATGAAACTATCCCGACAACAATGATATGATGTATCAATAAACAACAACTAAGACTGCGATATGATATGAATGCATGCATATGACTGAGTACAAAATATCAATGAAATCAGTGAGATTACAGCATGAAACAATCACTATGGGTCCAAACAATATCAGCATAAAGCCTAAACATGATATTTAGCATGATTAACAGCTCAGTTACTTTATCACATGGTGAAAACACAAATATCAATAAAATAGGGCCACTATACAGTGCCATGGGAATAACAGAGACCAAATTCACATGGTGCGCACGCCCACACGCCCGTCACCTTGCATGTGCGTCACCTCTATACCAATCACATAACACGTATTGCGGGGTTTCATACCCTCAACACTAAGTTTAGAAGAGTTACTTACCTCGAACGAGCCAATGCAAATGCCGAGCAAGCCAAGCGATGCTCCAAGATGCCATCACGCACGTTCCAACCTCCGAACGGCTCAAAACTAACCGACAACAATTCAAATACATCAAACAATACTAAAGGAACCAATACCAATCGTAAAAGATCAAATCTTGAATCAAAGCCCGAAATTGGCCCAAAAGGCCCAACCCGGGCCCGCACCTCGAAACCTAACAATACTCATACAATCCGAAAACCCATTCCATTATGAGTCCAACCATACTAATTTCACTCAAATCCAATTCCGAATCGATGTTCAGAACTCAAAAATTCACTTTATGAAATTTTAGATAAAACCCCAAATTTCACTTTGAATCATCAATCAAATGCCAAAAACGAAGATGGATTCATGAAATATTACCAAATTAGAGTATAGAACACTTACCCCAATCCATATGGTGACAATTTCCTCCAAAATGTATCCAAATCCGAGCTCCCCAACTCAGAATATGACCAAATGAACAAACCTTCGATATTAAGTACTTTTGCCCAGCTGTTCTGCCTCGTTTTGCATGCCAAACAATCCCAAAACTTACTTTTGATGACTCCAGTGGATTCCTTGTGAAATTTCAGTCAATATAGACTTTTGAATTACTCCATTTGACCTTATAAAGAAGGAGATATGTTGGTTTCAATATTTGAAAATAGTGCAAAATTTTAAATAAGAAGTCGGTGGCAATTTCGTTATTAATCTGAAAAATCTGGCAACCCAATTCTTAGTAAAATGACCATAAAAACCTCGTACGATGTCTAAATGCGATGATTCTTTCCTTACGGATCTGTAATTATGATACGGATCTAATGCTTCAACCAAACCAGAAATCATAGCTCATTCTTCAATGTGGTACCATTTATGCTTGAAGGAACGATGTCAAAACATAAGTCCTATAATATAACACGGACTTACTCGAGGCCTCAAATCACACATAGCAAACTTAATGAACTTTCGAACTTTCGACTTCNAAGCGCTATCATAAGCCAGATCCACACATAAATCATTATAACATGCTGCGGCGTGCAGCCCGATCCCACAACTATCACTCATAATTAGTCTCTCAGCCTCACTCAGTCATCAATTTCTCCAATCTCACTACCGAGCTCACAATGTCATGAAACTATCCCGACAACAATGATATGATGTATCAATAAACAACAACTAAGACTGCGATATGATATGAATGCATGCATATGACTGAGTACAAAATATCAATGAAATCAGTGAGATTACAGCATGAAACAATCACTATGGGTCCAAACAATATCACCATAAAGCCAAAACATGATATTTAGCATGATTAACAGCTCAGTTACTTTATCACATGGTGAAAACACAAATATCAATAAAATAGGGCCACTATACAGTGCCATGGGAATAACAGAGACCAAATTCACATGGTGCGCACGCCCACACGCCCGTCACCTTGCATGTGCGTCACCTCTATACCAATCACATAACACGTATTGCGGGGTTTCATACCCTCAACACTAAGTTTAGAAGAGTTACTTACCTCGAACGAGCCAATGCAAATGCCGAGCAAGCCAAGCGATGCTCCAAGATGCCATCACGCACGTTCCAACCTCCGAACGGCTCAAAACTAACCGACAACAATTCAAATACATCAAACAATACTAAAGGAACCAATACCAATCGTAAAAGATCAAATCTTGAATCAAAGCCCGAAATTGGCCCAAAAGGCCCAACCCGGGCCCGCACCTCGAAACCTAACAATACTCATACAATCCGAAAACCCATTCCATTATGAGTCCAACCATACTAATTTCACTCAAATCCAATTCCGAATCGATGTTCAGAACTCAAAAATTCACTTTATGAAATTTTAGATAAAACCCCAAATTTCACTTTGAATCATCAATCAAATGCCAAAAACGAAGATGGATTCATGAAATATTACCAAATTAGAGTATAGAACACTTACCCCAATCCATATGGTGACAATTTCCTCCAAAATGTATCCAAATCCGAGCTCCCCAACTCAGAATATGACCAAATGAACAAACCTTCGATATTAAGTACTTTTGCCCAGCTGTTCTGCCTCGTTTTGCATGCCAAACAATCCCAAAACTTACTTTTGATGACTCCAGTGGATTCCTTGTGAAATTTCAGTCAATATAGACTTTTGAATTACTCCATTTGACCTTATAAAGAAGGAGATATGTTGGTTTCAATATTTGAAAATAGTGCAAAATTTTAAATAAGAAGTCGGTGGCAATTTCGTTATTAATCTGAAAAATCTGGCAACCCAATTCTTAGTAAAATGACCATAAAAACCTCGTACGATGTCTAAATGCGATGATTCTTTCCTTACGGATCTGTAATTATGATACGGATCTAATGCTTCAACCAAACCAGAAATCATAGCTCATTCTTCAATGTGGTACCATTTATGCTTGAAGGAACGATGTCAAAACATAAGTCCTATAATATAACACGGACTTACTCGAGGCCTCAAATCACACATAGCAAACTTAATGAACTTTCGAACTTTCGACTTCCAAAAATCCGCTCCGAAACATATCAAATCAACTCGGAATGAACTCAAATTTTGTACATACGTCCTAATACATCATACGGAGCTACTCGTGCCCCCAAACTACCGAGCGAAGTGCAAATGATCAAAACGACCGTTAGGGTCATTACATTCTCCCCCACTTAAACATATGTTTATCCTCGAACGTGCCAAGAGTTGTTCCCAAGGCCATCAAACCGCCGTATAACTTTACCGTGCACATACTCGGGGGTGATCCCACGTCACCCTATTTCAAATAGACCCGACCACACCATACAACTGTATATCATTACTCCATCCTTAGTCCGTAAACCACAGTATCCAATTTCCAACACCCGGAATTACTACAAGACCCGAACTTCGCATATACACACTGTATAACTTTGAAAAAGGTGTATCAAGCCATAACCATGACCCATGACACAATCACAGGATATACCACACAACTCAAATACTCATAGCAATAACTTCCGACCGCAATAGTTGCTCGATACCCAACTCGACACCGGTAACGAACCTCATATAACTAAAATCTTGTTCTGAACCTTTGTACACTGCCAATGATGAAAGAAACACGCAGAAACTCATAACCACTTATCAGACCAACAAGTCATGGAACTTTCCCTTATTCGACAAGAACTATAGCCTTAGCCGACTTCCGATATTATCCTTTCAACTATGCTGTAATCAATTACGATAGTATCCATTCTAGGTCCAATGGCCTCATTTTATCCAACACAATCATTCTAGTGACATGCCACATCAACACAATCTAAAGCCACAACCCGTGCAATCCGTGCACCAATCAGTACCAATCCAAATGTACTCCAATCATGAAAAACTGACTCAAACGAGAGAACTATCCCGCAAGCTTAACAAGTACTGCCATAACGAAATACTGAAAATCCATCACACCCCGTAGGACCATCACACGAATCTAACACAAAGGTTAATACCTCAACATAATTTCGTTGCACTGCGTGCCCCATCCAAACACCGATCCATGGCATATACCTCAAGCCACCCTGCTCAAAATCAATAACCACACACAATTCGACATCAAGTATTCAAAGTGCATTACCATAACCACAGAGAGGAAAATGACACAGTGTCATATAAACCCCGAAAGAACATAAGCAATACGCCATCAATCATGCAATACTCAAATACTCATCTCTCTCAAATTTCGTTATAAGGCCCCAATAGAACCGCACCATGTGTGCTTATAACCCAAAATTCACAACTCCTCGTAGCATAGAAAAGTAACTCACAGATCATTTCAGAACATGAATAATCTCAACAACAATCGAATGGCACATCCCTCAGCAATAAGAGTATGGAGCCAACCAATCTGACTAAGTATAGAATACACATCCTAATTGGGCCTATCAATGGACCTCCAAATCGGCTCTAGTCACCCATAAATAGATAAATAACCCCTTGATGTTCCACAATGACTGGATCATAACACATACTATTATCTAGCTAGCTTCGGCCACAACTTCACAGTCCACAACCATGATACAATATGCTCCTGAGAACTCCCACTCTCTAAATCCATAGAACACACGAATCACCATATCTGATCCCATCTCCACTGCCCGAATGTCTAACACATCTCTCATACACTATCATCCCACGAGGAATACTTCTATAATTCTTCCGTGCCATATTGCAAAATTTGGATATCCGTAGTCGATCAACTAGGGGAGTGCCGCAGAACCAATGTAGTATCCATAAATCAAACACATTGCCCCTTCCGAAATGTATACTCTTATCAAGCCATGCCAACTAGTAACATCATTAACTAGTCATCTGAAACTGTCCCCGTTGCCTACAAATTTTATGCTTTTCCCTTTAAAATCGAATGGTGACCTTGCACATGCAAATCTCAATCCTACACAACACACCACACCTATTATGCCATCGTATGAAAAATACAAAAATCTCAAAATCAACTCTGAGTTGCGAGCAAACTATAAACTCAATTAGCTAACAATCTTCCATTTGATCCCATCCAAGAGAAAATCACAATACGTAACATGTTCCACACACCAGTAGGAAATATACATCTCAAACCACGGTATCGACAATACTTTGGAATCCATTTCCACATAATCAAATTGTCAGAACTAAATATCCTTAACTCAACCGAGCCACGCAGGCCACCAAAACCCAAGAGCATTACCACAAGACACCTGTAGAGACTAGCCACATCTTAAGCACGTAAAGAACCGATCATATCTATTAATGTGCAGGTCCAATCTACTACCAACTTGTCCTAATTCTCCGAATTCCTTCTGAATTGCCTTCAAATTGATACTTTTCCTTTCTAGAACTCTACTAACATTAACCAAAGCTTGCCTGACGAACTTTAGCATAGAACCGCACCGTCCTAAGGCTCATAAGTCACTAAATTCCCTCTTAAGTATCCCAAAAGTACCACAACCCAAATACTTACTCTGAAGAGACTTTCTATGAATTTAAAGCCGCTTCTTTCCCCTTTCCTAATTCTGAAAGGTAGAATCCATAAGGATATAGAAATACCGTGAGTGTCCACACCATCCAATGTAAATCTCGGCTTCTAGCCATATACAAATCCTGAAAAATTCTCAATTGCTACATATATATCTTGAACCCATTAGAACCCTCTCTAGAGCCTTCCACTCTGCTCAAATTTCAATTAAACCGACCAGGCGGACCAAAGGACTTGTTCCCTATTAGCACACCAACACCCAAGGAAGTAACCCACACTCCTAAGAAACCGAGCAAATTCCTATTCCATGCACACTACACCCTTCAAGAATAACCACTCCATTATTTCATGATTCCCATATGCTCATAGAGTGTAATACAACCAGTATCCGGAAATCCCTTTACTCGAGTCATCTTCGATCTCCACCTCTGCAACTCGTAATTGATTCATATGTATAACTCAAACCAAAACCAATCCAACACATAACCGTGCAATCAACTCGTCGATAGCAGACTCCCCCACTTGGCTCAAAGCCATCGATTAAAACACACATTAAGTCAAAATGCTCATACTCTATTACTGCCACAATACCGTAGTGAAATTCAACTGAATCCTTCATAAGCTCATGCAACACCAACTATCTAATACCTGAAATCATCTGCTAAGCTCGCATTCAACTTCATGACAGTCCGGCCAACTTTCTAACCGATCCAAACTCAAATCGCAACACTTATAACCCACTAGTAAAAGAGAACTCGCTACAAAACAACATAGGGATCACTAAAACCTCAGGACACCCCGCAGGAGATAACCCACCTGCTTAGTCTCAATGAGACATCTCTTCGTACCCTTTCACAACCACAACTACTACGCAATCGCTTAATCTTCCTGAGTCTGATCTCAACAATAAGACACGAGAACCTATTTTTTTCGGCATTAAGAAACAGGAAAGATGCTTTAATACACTCATAACTCGGAACCATACGTCGCATCAAGACAGAAACCAAACATCCAATAGTCCTTTCTACATCTCAAGTAAACTCTTCTCGTAACATTCGAACAATTGGAACACATCTCGCAGGCACATCATACTAAATACATAGTCATCCAATAACAAATACCACTAATAGGGACACCACCGGACATATAAGTCCCAAAAGCACGTGCTCACATAATCGAAATCTTCAAGCTCAAGCCATAGTCAAAACCCGGCCTCAAGTCCTCCAAACTAGCCCATCATCAGCACGCCAAACTCATATTTCATAGCTCAACAATGGAATCACAAGTCGTCGATGCACAGTTGTTACTGAGCGCTCACATACGCATATGAATGCATGGAAGGAATTCAAAGAGTTATGCTTCAAGCTGAATCAATGCCACACGATAATGAAAGAAATATGGGAAGTACATCTGAAATGTCCTGTAGCCTCTCAAAGATAGGTATGGACATCATCATACCGATCCGCAAGACTCTACTAGACACTTGTTCATGAATTGTAAAACCTATGAACCTAGAGCTCTGATACCAACCTGTCACGAGCCAAAATCCACTAGTCGTGATGGCACCTAATACAACCCGCTAGGTAAGTCAACTAATAATTATCCAATTCCAATAATATTAACAAGACAATTAACTAAAGGAATTTTTTGAATCTTATACTTTTCCCAAAGACTGGTAGTACAAATCATGAGCTTCTAAGAATATAATTTACAAAGCTGATATGAAGTAAAAACATCTTCTGTTTTAAAAGTACATAAATAGAGTTTTTATAAATCTAAGGCTACCATGAACAAGAGGGAGCTACAACAGGAACGCAGGTACATCTTCAAATCCAGCAACTATTGAGCACATCAACAACAACAGCTAACATATGCACGCAATGTGCAGAAGCGACCCCATGTACTGAGTAAATAACAAACCTAACCTTAGGTTGAAAGTAGTGACGAGCTATCACAAGGTCGGGTCCAATACCGGTATTCTACAACAGTTCATAATAGCATAATACAAGTAATAAAAGGTATCTCTGAAGTAAGAGTGCTCAGCTCATTTACAGTTCCAGAACATGGTCATGCTTTCAAGTATCTCAATGAGAAAATCCAAGTCTTTTACCAAAAATGCCAAAAATACAAGAAAGTTTGAAAACTGTAATCTTTTTTCCAAATAGCCTTTCCACAATAAATAAAATGTTTCATTTTCTCTCCAGATAACAAGTATAAAATCCCTCTCAATGCCAACATATCAATGTATAATAAGTCATGAATGATGTGATACCATATATCATGAGGAAAAATGTATCTCTGTGCATGTATGTCATGTGTGCATGCAAATGCCATGTATCTCAGAGATGAATCATGTACTCACACTCTCAGAGTATTCAATCTCACTATCTCATACTTTCCACTCATCACGCTCAACCACTCGGTACTGTATATGGCCCATACGGCCCAGGGAAGATCCATCCCGAAATATATACATCACTGACCATCATTCACTCAGTACCGAGGAAAAGCCAATCCGGCCCCATGGAGAGATCCATCTCCAGGTATATAAATGATTCGGACAAGATCCATGTCCAGGGAAGATCCATCCCTCAATATAATCAACCGCGCTCACTGGGGGTGTACAGACTTCGGAGGGGATCCTATAGCCCAAGCGCTATCATAAGCCAAATCCAGGCATAAATCAATCTAAGATGCTGCGCCGTGCAGCCCGATCCCATAATTGTCACTCACAATCAGGCTCTCAGCCTCACTCAGTCATCAATCTCTCCAGTCTCAGTCCCGGGCTCATAATGTCATGAAACTAGCCCGACAACAATGATATGATGTATCAATAAACAACAACTGAGACTGAGATATGATATAAATGCATGCATATGACTGAGTACAAAATATCAATGAAATCAGTGAGATTACAGCAAGAAACGACCATTATCGGTCCAAACAATATCAGCATAAAGCCTAAACATGATAATTAGCATGATTGACAGCTCAGTTAATTTATCACATGGTGAAAACACAAATATCAATAAAATAGGGCCACTATACAGTGCCATGGGAAC
>AWOL01S0048396.1:837-18771 GCA_000715115.1 Nicotiana otophora | reverse complement strand
ACCTCAATATTGTTCCACAATATACCACTGATAACTTGAAACTTCTTATGTAATACCTTGCCACTAGGGCTTATATTGCATCGAGGAATATTTGAAGTGTTTTTCCTGATCTATTTAGGGGCGATACCGTACTTCAATAACCGTATTTTATAGCATCCCAATGTGATTCACTTACGTGGGTATTTTAATCCTGTACAATTCATGAAATCCTCTTCAAATCATTACTCAATCGAAGGCCCAAACATCATCCTTTATCTATCACAATTACACCCTTATTCTATTATCAGGGCAGCATTCCATCTCTTTTAAATTCTAGTAGTCTTAGACTCCTTTGCGTATATTCAGGCTATACGGAGCTTTCTATAATTTTTGTTCTCATGGGCTTAATCCCGATGACTTATCCCTTCTCGTCACCTTCTCACTTGACTTTTCTTATCCTTACTCCTGTCTTCCTAAAACCTTCTCGCTTTACCCTACTTTAGCGTGCAACTTATACATATCTATTTATATTACTCGCAACCTTCCTTCAACTTGCTTACACCATAGATTTCCTTGTGTTATTCTGGAACATCAAGTGAGACATCACATTGTCTCTAACTCTTCTTTACTCTCTTGACAAGGCCTCTTGATACCTAGAAACCATAGGGTGGAAGATATTCCACTGACGATGCCGCTACCATTCCTGGATACTGAATCGTAGCGCTTCTAACCTTCTATATGCAGTATGGATTATTCCCAACCTTCTGCATTTGAGTATCTCGTACGTTGTTCACCTTTACCTTACTTATGTTAAAATCTCGCATCACATCTTCAATCTCCTTCATGACCTTCCTTCCACATAGGTATAATTCACATCCACAACATGAAGCTCTATTATAATTCTTGCAACTATGGTGCATACACGATCTGGTGGAAGCTTTGTACTGACTTCTTATAAGGCTGGTACTCTTCTAACCGGCTTTTTCGTAGGGTCGTTTAGAATATGGCTATTGTACTATCTGTCTTGTACCTCTGATATTAAGAGTGATTCATTTATGTTCTCAATGACAATTTCTATAATTTTCTGGGTCCAATGATCAGACTCCTGATTTACTTGGTTGATGTAACTCTTTAGTTTCCTCTTCCCTCTAATCAACCTTTATGTAAGTTTAAGCTATCTTCCGATATGCGGATCAATTCTTTCTTTTAACTTATACCAGAATCTTTTACACCTGTATGTATGATTGACAACGTATATGCTGCATGTATAAAACTCCGAACTCTTAAGTGTGTTCATAACGTAACTAATTCTGAATCATTGATTGAATAATTCTTTTCGTTCCTTCTCAAATTTATTTAAACATAAGACATTACTTTTCGTGGTCTTTCTGCCCCTTGTTGCATTCATACTTAGCTTATCTTAGTTCCCACGCATGTTGGAATTCCATACCACTCATATGATTCTGAATATCACTTCTGATTTTACTTCCCATTTATTAGCCACGGTATGTGCCACTTCCTTATGGAGTACATACAATATCGTTGTGAGACTATTGTTATAAGACCATTCCCTCTTTAGGTCACTGAGCTTAGGTTGAAGCGTTCATCCTTATTTCCTCAGCTAGTCTTTCATTGTAGTACTTAGGGAGGATCCTCTGACTCTTGTAAAGCTGCGAGCTTATTACACCGAATACTCGACAGAAGTTTTGATCTCCTTCCTCGCCTATAATGCTCCGTAGTTTACGCTCATGTGCTTGTAGGGTTGCTTGTAAACTTGATGTTTTGACTGTCTTCCCAGTGGCATTCTCTTTTATTTCCCTAACGCTTATACGGTACCTTTAACTACCCCAACTCCTATCTGAATATTTCTCAACGGTCATGATAACATTACCTGCAAGACTGAATTCCCCATGTTGGGTTTCACTAAGTTCATTTTGCACAATATGTTGATTTGTCTGTAACCTCCTGTCTAGCCATAACTAGGCTCTTCTTGAATCAACTACCAACTACTCTATGGCCCATTATCATATCAATATTCCACATAATCTTTTTGGGTTATTTACTTTGTATTAACTTATGTCTAGCACATGCTCCTTCTCTATCAATAACATTTCGGGCAGGAACCCTTACTTTCTCTCCTTGACGTCGTGTTTGCATAATGTTTTGGAATCGTAGCATATCTGTAGGATTTGAATAAGTGCAGTCTCATTCGTTTTTCATTTTTATCCCATTCTTACTTTACCATTCCATAATTTCTAGAACCATTTAATTCTGACTTCATGCCACATCACTCCATATTCCCCCCTTTAGGGGAGCACTAAGATTTAGAGTTACGATGATCTATGTATAGATTTTCGCCTCTTCATCTTTGGCGTCTTTCCAAATCATCGAGGATCCTTACTCTCCTTGTGGTAATCCTTTTGTACCAAGGATAACGAAATTCCTTACTCACGAGGGTGACACTTAGTATAACTGGCACATACAGTCCCTTAACCTTAACTTTACTCACCTTGCTTGCTTTAGGGAAGCGTCTTCCTGAATGACCTTTAAAGGGTATTCTTCGGTAATCCATTCTATTATCGCCGGGATGCAATCTATGAAATTCTCATGATGCCGACTATTACTCAGTCCCTAGTTCATGTTTAGTTTATCTAGTTCATCAGTCCATGTTGATTTATTATTACTCTGGGGTCTAATTTTTCCTTTTGGTAATCACGTTGGAACTTATTTTTAAAAATGAGGATATTACTTTATGGCCTATATTCTTTTGTTATCTCAAGGCCTGTCACCTCTCATCTTTTCCTTCACTTGACTATAGACTTTGTAATACCGTCGTCTTTTTGATCTACCGTTGTCATCCATGTATCATATCTTACTCATAATTCTTTATTGACTCTCTTCTTATTTCCCGCTAACATCTATATCTATCACTTTATTCTGAAAAATCGAACAAGACATTCTTTGCTTTTAGCTCCCCATGCCCCATCCATTGGCTTTTTCAGATGATTGACATTCTTTCTCCACTAGGGATGGGAGCTACACTAAGGTATTATTTATTCCTTCAAGGCTTCCAGTGCCTATCTTTGTAGTATTCATATCTAGCTGTACTATTTTAGAGTGCACCTTCTATGTATCTCACAAGGAGATTTATTAGCACATTTGCAATAACCTTCGGAAATGTCAGCTAACGCTAACAATCCATCCACCATTTTGGGTTATCCTAACACCAGCTAGATCCTGACATCCTTCCTTCTCTTATACTAATTCTGTTAGCCCCCATAGATTGTACATACATCTACTACTATTGAAGGTAACTCAAAATGCTTATATCTCCATTCCTGAATGGTAAATAATGATAATCTTCACTAGCTGGGCACCTCGTACCCTTTTCATCTTGATCCTTTTACTTATTGAAGCTTGTATCTATCTTTTTAATCTCTCGTTGCTTTTTTTTACCATATGGGTGGATAGATATTCATGCCTTAGGGATCCTTTTTCGGAAGCTTACACATCTTAGTACACATATGATCTGCTGAATATCTCGTATTTATTCATCATAAGCGTGATGCAAAAATCAAGCTCCTCTGACTCAATTCTTCCACAACTATATCTTTTACCAACTGTCTTTTTGGATGTAGGCATCGTCGTATTATGAATAAGATATAGTTTAGGAAATTGAGTTCTATTGAGAGGGTGTTTAGTTATACATACTAGTGCTATTCGACAATACTAACGTCCCTTTTGCCGGGGGCACTGCATCTTTAAATGGATACAGGTGGTTCCACAACAGGAGACATTGATCACTGATAGTAGTACACCTTCTTCCCAGTTGACTTGGTGAGCCCCACTTCATCCCTGGGTCATAAATCTTTTGTACTTTGTGTATTCTGTTTGAGGTATAGCCGGGGCATTGTTGCCGGCATTTTCATTGTACTCTTCTTTATCTATAGAGGCTCCGTAGACATAGTGTGGGTTGTATATTGGTGCTGGGAAGTTAAACTCGTTATGTTGTATTGGAATTACTATTTTCAGTTCAGATTATGAAAAATGTGTGGAACGGAGACTTTAAAAAATGAAGTAACTAATCGTAAGAAATTGGTATAGCAGACGTGATCACTTTATTATTTGATTAATGAATAGATATATATATTCTTTTTATTCACGAATAAGTTTGGGTAGAAGGAAATCTAATAGGCTTGCTCGGCTGGGTTCACTCGGTTGAGCGCCGGTCGCGCTCCTGGGTTTTGGGGCGTGACAGGAATTCCCCCCTTTAGGCCTCTTTCTCACACCACGACTTGTGGTCCGAATCCTTCGAATCTCGTAACTATTGCTACCTTCTATCATACAGTTTGTACGACTTTGTCCTTATATGTCACGCCCCATCCTCGAGAGGCATGACCGGCGCTCAACCGAGTGAACCCAGTCGAGCAAGCCTATTATATACGTTCTACCCAACATACCCATAATCAGGAAAAGACATGATTTCATAAAGTATACAGTAGGAAGTTCATACATACAATACAAAATCGTTTCATTAGCCGTTGCACCTTTAGGTCTTAAAATACACATTTCTTATAGTTCGAGTCGAACAAGTGATCAAGCACAACATAACTGGTTTAACATTCCCAACACCCATATACAACCCACAGAGTGTCTACGGAGCCTCTAAAAGATACAAAAGAGTCTATGATAGTGCGAGCGACAAGGCCCCGGCTATACCTTGAAACGTGATAATAATATGAACAAAAGATACAATAAGTGATCCCGGGATGAAGTGGCACTCACCATGTCTGCTGGGAAGAGGATGTTCCACTAACGCTGATTAATACTGCCTACTATGTAATAACCTGCATCCACTTAAAGATGCAGTGCCCCCGGCAAAAGGGACGTTAGTGACGTCGAATAGCACTAGTATGGATAGCTAAACACCATCTCAATAGAATGAATAATAATACAAGAGGAACAATCAAGAATTCAATAAGATTTTCAAATAATTTGAAAACATCAAGTTAAAGATCACATAAAGTTTCAAGTCAATTTCTACGTTATTAGGTTGGGTGATCTTTAGTGCCGATATTCCATGCAGTTCCCCTGGCAAAAGGGATGTTAGTGACGTTGAATAGCACTAGTAAGTATAGCTAAACACCATCTCAATAGAATGAATAATAATGCAAGAGGAACAATCAACAATTAAACAAGAGCTTCAAATAATCTTAAAACATCATGTCAAAGATCACATAAGTTTTCAAGCCAATTTCCACCTTATTAGGTTTGGTGATCTTTAGTGCCGATTTTCCATAATTCACAATACCACCTTATTCTTACACGGAGTTCTATCACGACCCGATCAGCTAGGTCGTCTCACTTTAGACATCAACCATAACCACAATTTTAATTATCATTTTCAGCACAGTCACCACCATGTGTGCGGCATGGCTTTTGATCACGGCCCGATCGGCTAGGCCGTCTCACCCAACACGTTACCTTTTTAAGTCAATCATCTGACATAATATTTCTTTCATATCTTTTCTATTCATTGGCACTAGTGATCACTATTACAAAGTCATTCTTGGCACTTGGCCGCATTTCATAGTTCCAGTTCCCTTTTTCCACATTCAAATATCAATATCATTATCAACAATAATAAGGCTTCCCATTCAAAACATTAAATTCACATATGAGTAAGATGGGAACCTTAGGCACATAGAGGCTTTTCGTATAATTTGGCATAGCAACCTTTATTTCGATCTTGACATGAAGTCTTAACATTACTAGTACATATTCCACATTTTGAACACATCCTCAAATGGAAAGATAACAAGATGAAGATACAGGTTTGTGGTTCATTATGCGACCGCAGAACAGGTCTGCGGGCCGCATAGTGACCGCAGACACAGACATATGTTTGCCCGTGTTTGACACTGATTATGTGACTGATATGCGGTCCATATATTGATTATGCGATCACAAACCTTATTTCGGAGCTCCATTTTTGGGTTTTGACAACCCGACCCTATTTCGTTAAATATACTTTTTGGGCCATTTTTGAGCTATAATCTGACAGTTTAGAGTGAGAGAAAGTGCCCTGGAGTGAGAAGGTGTTCTTCAATAATTGTTCTTCAATTCTTGCTACGTTTTGGAAGACTAAGAAGGGAAACTCACTAGGTCTTCATCCTTGAGGTAAGATTCTACACCCTAACCCCTAATTTCGAAATTTTCTCAAAATGGTAATTAGCAAGATAATTTTTGGGCATGAAAGTTCGTAATTTTACACGCATGTGATATCAAGGGGTGTAGGAAGATTGTTGAACTAGGCATGGTAAAGATTGGGTTGTTGAATGATGGAATTCTCCATAAAATGACCTAGAAACCTTATGTACACCTAGTGTTTGATAAAATGCTCAAATGAGCTAGAACCATGATCATCTTCGTAATTTTCATTCAATTTGTTATATTTCTAAAATAGATTGAAGTTTCTAAGAATTTTGGAAAATTTAGAGTGTAAGGAAGCTCAAGTGAGGTATGTTGGCTAAATGCTTCTCCTAGAATTGGATCCCACGATATTCATGTGAATTATGTAAGTCCCGAGTGGTTTATTATAAAATTGGCTATTCTGAGTAACATTGGGTTGAAAGATATATGCTCAACAAGTATTCCAAATGATTTATTTATTTTATGTTATCCATTGAGGATGTGTTAAAAATATGGGTTGTGCATTAGAACTGTTCGACTTCAAGTTAAATTCAAACGAAGGCTATTATGCCAAATTTTGTGAAGAATCTCTATGTGCCTTAGACTCTTAATTGCTCAAATGCGTACTACATGCCTTGATTTGAATTGTTGTTGTTATTGTTGATGATGTTGATGTTAGAAAGTGAAAAGGTGAGCAAGAAATACTAAATATGGCCAACGTGCCAAGAATGATCTTGTAATTATGGCCATTAGTGCTAATGAAATGAAAGGATGTGAAAGTAATATGAAATGCGATGATTGATATAAAAAGGTTGATGTCTCGAATAAGACAACCTAGCCGGTCGGGTCATGATTGGACACCATGGCACACACATGATGGTGATTGTGAAGGAAATTATAATTGTGGTCGATATCCCTAATGGATAGCCTAGCCGATCGGGTCGCGATTGGACTCCGTGTTAAAGATGGTGGTATTGATATTGAGAGTAATTGTGGTTGATGTCTCTAATGAGATACCCTAGCTGATCGGGTCATGATCGGACCCCGTGCTAAGAGTACGGTGGTACTGGTATTGTGAATAATGGTATTGTGGATAATAGTATATCGATACTAAATATCTCCCTTTGTAAGATAAGGAAATTACTTGAAACACTGTCTCGATCCTAAATTGAGGTTTGATGTTGATTAAAGCTTCTATTAACATTATGAAAATCTTGTTTGTAATATTTGTCATTCTATTAAGAGGGTGTTTAGTTATACATACTAGTGCTATTCGACAGTACTAACGTCCCTTTTGCCGGGGCGTTGCATCTTTAAATGGATACAGGTGGTTCTGCAGCAGGAGACATTGATCAGGGATAGTAGTACACCTTCTTCCCAGCTGACTTGGTGAGCCCCACTTCATCTCTGGGTCATGAATCTTTTGTACTTTGTGTATTCCCCCCTTTAAGAATCTTTCTCACACCACGACTTGTGGTCCGAAATCTTCCAATCTTGTAACCATTGCTACCTTCTATCATGCACTCTGTACGACTTTTTCCTTGTATGTCACACGTCATCCTCGAGAGGTACGACCAACGCTCAACCAAGTGAACCTGGTCGAGCAAACCTGTTAGATACGTTCTACCACACTTACCCATGATCAGAAAAAGACATGATTTCATAAATTATACAGTAGGAAGTTCATACAAACAATACTAAATCGTTTAATTAGACATTGCGCCTTTAGGTATTGAAATACACATTTCTTATAGTTCGAGTAGAACAAGTGATCAAGCACAACATAACTGGTTTAACATTCCCAACACCCATATACAACCCATATAGTGTCTACGGAGCCTCTAAAAGATATAAAAGAGTCTATGATAGTGCTGGCAACAAGACACCCGGATATAGCTTGAGACATGATAATAATATGAACAAAAGATACAATAAGTGATCCCAGGATGAAGTGGGGCTCACCAAGTCTGTTGGGAAGAGGATGTGCCACTAACGCTGATCAGTAGTGCCTACTATGTAACCACCTGCATTCATTTAAAAATGCAGTGCCCCCGACAAAAGAGACGTTAGTACCATCGAATAGTACTAGTATGTATAGCTAAACACCATCTCAGTAGAATGAATAATAATACAAGAGGAACAAACAAGAATTTAATAAGAGCTTCAAATAATCTTAAAACATCAAGTTAAAGATCACATAAGTTTTCAAGTCAATTTCCACGTTATTAGGTTGGGTGATCTTTAATGCCGATATTCCACATTTCACAATACCACCTTATTCTTACACGGAGTCTGATCACGACCCGATCACGGCCCGATCGGCTAGGCCGTCTCACCCAAGATGTTACCTTTTTTAGTCAATCATCTGACATAATACTTCTTTCATATCTTTTCGATTCATTGGCACTAGTGATCACTATTATAAAGTCATTCTTAGCACTTGGCCGTATTTCATAGTTCCAGTTCCCTTTTTCCACATTCAAATATCAATATCATTATCAACAATAATAAGGCTTCCCATTCAAGACATTAAATTCACATATGAGCAATTTGGGAATCTTAGGCACATAGAGGCTTTTCATATAATTTGGCATAACAACATTTATTTCGATCTTGACATGAAGTCTTAACATTTCTAGCACATATTCCACATTTTGAACACATCCTGAAATGGTAAGATAACATGATGAAGGATTTAGAATAAATATAGAACATACGTCCTTCAACACAACACATTAAGAATAGCCAATTCTATAATGATCAATTCGAGACTTACACCAAGTTCATGAACACCGTGGGATTCGATTCTAAGAAGAAGAGGATTAGCCAACATACCTCAATTGAGCTTCTTAAAACTCTAAGATGTTCCGGAATATTAACAACTTCAATCTATTTTAGCAATATAACAAAATTGAACCAAAGATTAGGAAAACGATCATGATTCTTGCTCACTTGAGGATTTTATCAAACACTATATGTGTAATAAGGTTTCAAGGCCTACAACCCACTCTTTATCATTTTTTTAGCCCAATATCTTCTTACACTCTTTCATCACAGATGCATGCAAGATAAGCAACTCCCATCCCCATGAACTATATTAATAATTGCCCATTCTAGTTACATTTTGAAATTAAGAGTTTGGGTTATAGGATCTTACCTCTTAGGATGAAGACCTAGGGTGCTTCTCTTGATAATCTTCAAAGTTTTAAGCAAGAATTTCCAAGTACTTTGATGAAGATCACTTTATCCCTCTAGGACTCTCTCTCACTCTAAAGTATCAGGTTTTGCTCAAAACTGGCGCCTTACATCTATTTTAACAAAGTAGGGTCCGGTTTTAAAAACCCAAAAATGAAGCTCCGGAATAGGTTATGCGGTCGCATATGCGACCGCAGAATGGTTATGGAGTCCGCATATTGGCCGCATAATTTGGGTGCCAAAACTGGAAAGGGACTGACCAGGTTTGCGGTCATTATGCGGCCCAGAGACCTATTCCGCAGTCGCATAATGCACCACAGAACTGTTCTGTGGTCGCATAGTGCACCGCAGAACCTCCCTTCGAAAAATTTCAAGGCTGGGTATGTGACAAGAGTGCAGCCCGCGAAACGGTTATGCGGTCGCATAATGGCCGTGAAATTAACATTAAAAAGGCCCCAAAACATTGTCTCACTCTGCAACCATTATGCGGTCCGCAGAGTGGTTCTACGGTCACAGAATAGGCCGCACAAACGCCTACTTCTGCCCAACATATTCCTTCAACTCCCCAGCGCACTCTTCAATCCAAAAAGTACTTCTACTATTGTTAACCTCTACGCCTACCCCAGTATCACGGAACCCCGGTTTTTACGAAAATTTTCATGGGGCTTTACGTTTTATGTGGGCTTATGAGACTCTTCTCTCGTTTTTCCTCCAGCCTTTAGCCAATCTCTATGCCTCACTTTGTGAACATATATGGAATTATGATAAGTTGTCCCTCTGGGCGTCTATGGCTTTACTGCATCTAAGTAGGTAATACTATACCATAACTCTTACTTCGGTGTATTGTTACTGAGGTCTTCTACCAAACTCTAGGTTACTCTTGTTGCTTATCCCATATGTATAAATCTAAGTCCTTTAATGCTTCCTCATTACTGTTCATCTTAAGAATGACGGCCTAATATCATCTCATACCTTGTAACCTTTATCCAACCATTGTTGATTCACCTCAATATTGATCTACAATCTACCACTGATAACTTGAAAACTCTTGCGTAATCACTAGGGCTCACGTTGCATCGAGGAACATTTGAAGTGATTTTTTTTATCCACCTGGGGGCGATACCATACTTCAATAACCGTATTTCATAGCATTCCAATGTAATTCACCTTATGTGGGTATTCTAATCCTGTACAATTCATGAAATCCCCCTTTTTTTGTTCAAATCATTACTCAATGGAAGGCCCAAACGCCATCCTTTATCTATCACAATTACTCCCTTATTCTACTACCAGGGCAGCATTCCATCTCTTCTAAATGCTATTAGTCTTAGACTCTTTTTAGTTCATTCAAGCTATACTGAACTTTCTATAACTTAGGGAAACCATCAGCTCTCTTGTTTTCATGGGCTTAATCCCGAGGACTTATCCATTCTCGTCACCTTCTCACTCGCCTTTCCTTATCCTTACTCATGTCTTGCTAAAACCTTATCGCTCTACCATACTTTAGCTTGCGACCTGTCCATATCAATTTATACTACTTACAACCTTCCTTCAACTTGCTTGCACCATAGATTTCCTTATGTTATTCTAGAATATCAAGCGAGACATCACATCGTCTCTAACTCTTCTTTACTCTTTTAACTAGACCTCTCGATACATAGAAACCATAGGCTAGCAAATATACCACTGACGATGCCGCTATCATTACTGGATACTGAATCCCAATGCTTCTAGCCGTCTATATCAATTATGGACTATTCACAACCTTGTGTATTTGAGTATCTAGTACGTTGTCCACTTTTACCTTACTTACCTTAAAATCTTGCCACATCTTGTATCTCTTTCATGACTTCCCTTCCACATAGGTATAATTCACATCCACAACTTGAAGCTCTATTATAATACCTGCACCTATGGCGCATACACAATCCGGTGGGAGCTTCATACTGACTTCTTATGAGGCTAGTATTTTTCTAACTGGCTTTACCGTAGAGCCGTTATAGAATATGGTTATTGTACTATCTCTCCTATACCTCTGATACTAAGAGTGATTCTACAATGTTCTCAACCATGATTTCTATAATTTTCTGGGTCCAATAATCAAACTCCTGATTTACTTTGTTGATGTAACTCATTAGTTTCCTCTTCCTTCTGATCAACCTTTATGTAGGCTTAAGCTATCTTCCGATATGTGGCTCATGGTATTAGTTATTACTTTAGCCTTTCATGGGCGCTATGGAATATCCAAGATACAATCTTCTAACAATTCAATCCTTTGTCTATGTCCTGGACTCAATTCTTTCTTTTAACTTATACCGGAGTCTGCTACGGCTGTATGATTGTCAACATATATGCTACATGGATAATACTACGACATCTTAAGTACGTTCATAATGTAACTAACTCTGGATCATTGATCAAATAATTCCTTTCATTCTTTCTCAGCTTTTTTAAAACGTAATATATTACTTTTCCTGGTCTTTCTCCCCCCTTGCTGCGTACATACTTAGCTTATTTTAGTTCCCATACATGCCGGAATTTTCGTGAAACTGGTCAAATATTACTTTTAATTTTACTTCCCATTCATTAGCAAATGAAATATGTGTCTACCTTCCGATTCTCTTATTCCTTTTTACCATAAAAGTGGACAGATATTCTTGCCTTAGGGATCCTTATCAAGAAGCTTACACGTCTTAGTACACACATGTTCTGCTAACGACCTCACATTTATTCATCATAAGCATGATGCAAAATCGAGTTCCCCTGACTCAACTCTTCCACAACCACATGCAATCTCTTACCAACTGTCTTTTGGATGTAGGCATCGTCTTATTACAAATAAAATAGAATTTAGGAGTTTAAGTTTTTACAACTGAGCTCTACCACACGATCTAGAGTATGAAGAAAGAGTGACAATCCTAAATGCCCTATAGCCTCCTGCTTATAAGTGTGGTGCAAAACACACTCATAAACAAGACTCTACTAGACACAGCTTGTAGACTCCCTAGGACAAAACTGCTCTGATACCGCTTTTGTCATGACCCAAACCGATGGGACGCAATGGGCACCCTGTACCTTATTCAACCGAGTACCAACATAACGTATCTCTCGTATCATACTGTCATAGGTAAATGAGCCGGAGAGGCTATCGTGAGATATGTAGAATAAAACATGAGGAAATACTCGACATTGGACGATCCAACATGTAATACAAACTTATACATATGACATACGGGCCTATAAGACCAAAATGATCACTCATAAACTGAACATAGGCCGACAAGGCCATATAATCTTTCATGTACATTACATATGTCTACAAGCCTCTAAGAGTAGATAAATACCATAAAGGTCGGGATAGGGCCCTGCCATACTAATCAATACATGTCCAAATCATACTGACCAAATAAGCAAATCCGGAGCAAATGGAACGCACCGACACCTTCCGCTGAGCTAAAATTCCTAAATGTCCAAGTAGCTTCCTCATTATAGATGTGGTCGACAATACACCGATAAAACGGTCTCTACTACACATGGCTCCGAGACATCCTAGGACACTTTAAAACCTTAGGCTCTAATACCACGTTTGTCACGCCCCATTTACACAATTAGTACAGCTAAACTATTATGATATAAAAATTTCTCTCTTTAAAATTTCCGCCGTCACTGTAGCAGCGAACAGTGCCAAACAGTACCTTGAACAGTGAATTTGTCACTGTTCATCGCGGAGAAGCTGGAGCTTTAGGCTTCAATGGCCACAATGGGCGGCGACTAGCTGGATTTTCCGGCTGATATGCCCTCCCCCAGCATTGCACAACAACATAAAACAACTAACGCCAACCCAGCCCTTCTAGATTACTCTAAGATTTTGAAACCAAATTCTTTAAATCCTCCAGCGATGGCTACTGCTGCAACTTCAATTCAACCCATTCCACTGTGACGAGCAGTGTATTTGAATGGACAACCAGTGGTTAAATTCACAGATGCAGAAGTAGATAGAATGAACATGATTGAAGGCCTCCAATATGCTATCGTTGGCAAGCTTTCATATGGTTCTCCGGAGATTCACGAGCTTCGCCAAATAATTCCAACTCAATGTGGTATCAAAGGTGAGTGTAATATCGGATTCATTAGAGATCATCATGTGTTAATTAGATTAACTCTATGGCAAGATTTCCTCGATTTCACATCGAAGAGTACGTACTACATCAAAGCAAAAGATGGGTACGAATACCAATTGCGTACTCTTATCTACGATGCAAAATTTAAGGAAGGTGAAGAAACTCCAATGGCGATGGCATGGATTTCTTCTCCTGGACTGCTGCCTACCCTTTTTGTAAAGGAAACTCTGTTTTCTTTGGCTACAGCCATGGGAAGGCCAGTGTGTCTTGACACGGCAACTACAAACAAAACTAGGCCGAGTTGCGCAAGAGTAAAAGTTCTTGTCGATTATTTGGCCGAACTACCTAAAAAGGTGCGAGTGGATATTGATGATGAAGCTTCTGGTGGTGTTCGAATAGAATGGGTGAGAATTCAGTATGACATGCCACCAAAATATTGTAAGGAGTGTAAACTACAAGGACATGATGAAATGGAATGTTGGCATTTGCACCCCGAGCTTATTGAGAATCGAAGCAGTAAGAAAAGGAATGATCTTGCTGAGTTGAACAATTAGAATTCTGCTGCTGATGAACAAGGAAAAAACAAAAATCACATTACCCTTTTAATGATTCTCACGAGTTGAAAAATAGTCGGGAACGTAGGTGCACAGTAGAAGAAAGTTCGGGATAATCGGGGAACCAACAAAAATAACAAAACCCAGGTATAAGGGTAAACTAGCAATGCAATCATGCCAATGAATGCTGGTGTACAACAGGTGCACAATAACTTTGCACTGATGGAAGTCGAAGAAGATCAGACAAACAAGGTTCAAACAAGGAATAAATTTGCAGTATTAGAGGAGGAAAAAATGATATAAACGAGAACAACCAACTAGTTTTGGTGGGAGAAAAACTAGTTTTCAGTTCTAAAGATGGTCCTACTCCTTCTGGGATTCAGTCCACAATCGACTGGGTTCATAGAAGGTTTGGGGCTAGCAAAGAGGAGCTAAAACAACTCAATGTGACCACAAACCAATCTGGTCATGCGATTCCATCTCAAACTTGTAACGATTCTGGGCAGATGGAGGATCTTGATGAGATAAACTCTACAAAGGTCTTATGGAGCGATGCAATTGAGGTTAAGAATGGTCAGCTGGGCAAAACAAAGACAATAGAAGACAATGTGAAGAAGGACAACAATCCAAGCTCACCGGGCGATAGGCTGGCGATGCCAGACCTAAAGCCAGGCTCACCAGGCGATAGGCTGGTGACGCCAGGCCTACAGCCAGGCTCACCTGGCGATAGGCTGGCGATGCCAGGCCAAAAGCCAAGCACACCTGGGGATAGGCTGGTGATGCCAGGCCTAAAGCCAGGCTCCCCAGATGTTTGGCGGGCGACGCCAGGCCTAAAGGCAGGTTCACCTTATGAGACAGCTACAGTAAACCCTAACCTTAGAGCCACTAGAGAGATTTTGGCCTACGTAGATGGTGTTCCGGCATATGTTCATGAGCTACAATTCAAGGAGTATGAACAAGCTGATGAGCGGGAAATTGTTCCAAGAGCATTCGGGGAAATATAGGAAGTGCCTATGGAATCTGGCACTGATCAAACCATGCAACTACATCTTAATGTTCTAACTAGGACTCCTCTACAACATTTACATGATTTAGTTACACACAATGTGACACCAATTGATGAAAACTTATTGAGACAAAATGCAATGGAGGATGAAGGAGATGATTAATCAACTGCCAAAAACAACAAACAAGTGGCTAGGGATGGGGATTTATCACCCACAACTAGTGCTAAAGGAGGGAAACAACTAAGAAGAATCAGAGTAAAGATCCACCACAACCTTCAAGAATAATGCCCAGGAGTGCAGCTTCTCTAACTAGATGATGATCAAAACATTAATATGGAACATAAGGTCTGTGAATACACAACATGCCTTTCCTAGGGTGATCAGTATGAATAGGGAGCATAATGTTTTTGTAGTTGCATTGATGGAGCCTTTCTAAAAGAAGGGACTCATTGATAGATATAAAAGGAGGTTCAATATGAAGATTGCTTATACAAATATTAATGGGCAAATATGGTTGTTCTTCGATGCAGTGGTGGAATGGGAATTAGTGGAGGATATTGAGCAACAGGTGACTGTGAAAGTGTTTCACCATGACCCTGGGCAGCACAGATGATGACATTTGTTTTTGCCAAATGTTCAGCAATAGAGAGGTAGGATTTGTGGGATCACTTGTATTATTTAGCAAGTGATATGGAATTATCATGGTTGGTAGGAAGGGATTTCAATGTGATATTGCACGAAGATGAGAAAATAGGGGGACTTACAGTACACCCTCCTGAATATGAGGATTTTGCATTTTGTGTAAACTCTTGTGGTTTGTTTGAGCAAGGGTACAAAGGAAGTCCATTCACATGCTGGAATGGGAGATCCAATGGTAAGTGTATATTCAAGAGATTGGATACGATTTTTGTGAATTTGCCATTTCAGAACATGTTGCCAACTATTGAAGTTGAGCATCTAATCAGAACTGGATTAGATCATGCACCATTACTAATGACATGTGGGGTGTAGACAACCAATTTTGTTAAGCCTTTCAGATTTTTTAACTTTTCGACAAAGCATGCTACATTTATGGATGTGATGAGGCAGAATTGGGGAGCGGATTTCATAGGGGATCAATTTTTGATGTTCAAGTAGAATATAAAGAGGGTGAAGGCAGCACTCTCAAAATGGAATAGGGAAACATTTGGTGATAACTTCAAGCAATTGGCTATTTTGAGGACATTGTTAGGGTGAAGGAGATGTTGTTTGAAGAAAAGCCTACAACTGAGAATAGGATTGTGCTTCAAAAGGCTCAATCTGAATTAATGAAATACTTAAATATTGAGGAGAGTATTAGAAGCAAAAATCTGGGATGACTTGGTTTGCTGAAGGAGATAGGAATACAAGTTTGTTTCACAACCATGTCAATGGCAAAAGAAAGAAATTGCAACTGAAGAGGATCAAAAGTGGCAGTGGGGTATGGATTGAAGACCAGGAGAAATTGGCTACAGCTGCAGTGGACTTCTATCAAAAATAGTTCACAAATGAAGGTGATGCTTCTGAATTTCCTTTGCTCAATAATGTACCTTCAATGGTCACTATGGATCAGAATTTGGAACTTAGCAGATTACCAATAATTGAAGAAGTAAGGGCAGCAGTTTTTGAGCTTAGTGGGGAGAGTGCTAGTGGCCCTGATGGATTCACTGGCTTGTTTTATCAAACATGCTGGGATATTATTGGTGCTGATATACACAACATGGTGCTATACTTCTATGGAGGATTTGCATTGCCTAAATCCATCACACACACCAATCTAGTGTTGCTGCCCAAGAAACCTAGAGTTGAGACCTTCTCTGACTTAAGACCTATTAGTTTGAGCAACTTCATTAACAAGGTTTTGTCTAGGGTGTTACATGAAAGATTGGAGAGTTTTTTGCCATCTCTAATAGCTCCTAATCAATCCAGATTTGTAAAGGGTAGGAGTATATTGGAGAACATCTTATTGACTCGAGAAATTGTCACTAACATAAGGTTAAGGGGTAAGCCAGCTAATGTGGTGATCAAGTTTGATATGGCTAAGGCCTATGATAGGGTCTTATGCAAGTACTTATTGCATGTGCTAAGGAAGATGGGATTTTCTGAACACTTCATCAACATGGTGTGGAACTTGATGTCAAATAATGGGTATTCAGTATTGGTGAATGGGCAGTCCTCAGTGTTCTTTAAGTCGACAAGGGGTGTGAAACAAGGGGATCCCCTGTCTCCAACATTGTTCATCCTGTCAGCTGAGGTACTTTCCAGGTCATTGAATAAACTTTTTGAAGACAAGTCATTTGTTGGATTTGGAATGCCTAAGTGGTCTGATTCTTTAAATCACTTGGCATATGCTGATGATACGATAATCTTTGCATCTGCTCATCCTCCCTCTTTGAGCAAGATTATGGCAGTGTTGGGGAACTATGAGAAGATATCAGGTCAGATGATCAACAAAGATAAGAGTTCATACTACATGTATTCAAAGGTCGCTAATGGATTGTTTCAGGTAGTTGGAGCTATTATAGGATTTGCAAGAGGTAAATTCCCCTTCACATCTCTAGGGTGTCCTATATTTTACACTAGAAGGAGGAAGGACTATTTTGAGGATCTTATCAAGAAGGTGAAGGCTAAATTGCATTCATGGAAAGGAAAACTGCTTTCATTTGGAGGAAAGGCAACACTCATCTCTAGTGTGTTGCAAAGTATGCCAGTTCACATGTTATCAGTCCTTGATCCACCAAACAGCATCCTGGGGCATCTACATAAGACGTTTGCTAGGTTTTTTGGGAGCACAAAGGAAGAAGGGAGAAGCAGACACTGGGCTTCATGGCAAAATCTTTGCCTTCCTAAAGAGGAAGGGGGGCTAGG
>AWOL01S0048395.1:17070-48046 GCA_000715115.1 Nicotiana otophora | reverse complement strand
AAAAGTGAGGCCATCTATGAACCTCCTGATCATCTACCTGTTTGTGGGAACCAACCAGATAGCATAACGGGCCTACTCTGAAAATCTTATCTCATACTGCGTCACGGACATATCACCCTGACGAATCTGCTCGAACTGCATACACAGCTCCTCTCTGTGGGATTGAGGCACGAACTTCTCCAAGAATAGACCCGAGAACTGCTGCCAGGTAAGGGGTGATGCGCCGACCGGCCTACACCTCTTGTAAGCCTCCCACCAACGGAAAGGCAGCCCCAGAGAACTGAAAAATAGTGAACGAGACCTCACTGGTCTCTAGAATACCTGTTGTATGGAGTATCCTCTGGCACCTATCCAAGAAGCCCTGTGCATCCTCTCCCTCGGTACCACTGAAAGATGGAGGCTAGAGTCTCCCAAACCTCTCCAATCTACGCCGCTCATCATCAGGCATGACATGAACTACATAGACCTGAGCAGTTGCAACCGGCTGGGCTGGTAGTGCCCCCGGTGTCTGGAGTCCCTGCATCACCTGCTCGAGTGTACGGGTGGTGGGATTCTGAGTGCCTTCCCCGACCTAAGAAGTGGTTGTTGCGGCCGGAAGGAAGACCGCCTGAGCAACACTGGTGCATATGGTCAAAATCTGAGCTAAGGCCTCCTGAAGGCCTGGAATCACAATAGGCACCGTTGGTGCCTGAGCTGGTCCCACTGGTGCAACCACAACTGGGACCTGATCATGAACAAGGGCAATTGGTAAATTTGCAGGAGCTTCCCCGGCTACTGTGCAAGCTGCACCTCTACCCCTCCCGTGGCTTTGGCCTCTCACAGTCCTGACTGGAGGTACTGCTAGCTATATGTCCTACCGAGTAGTACGTGTTCTCACAGTCTGTTAGAGAATATAATAACAAATGTTTAGTTACCAGAATCAACAGATTCGCACGACAAGGATTCAAGAATATGAAGTTTCCTAAGGGTTCTGCAGCCTCTCAAAGATAAGTACAGACGTCTCTGTACAGATCCGCAAGACTCTACAAAACCCGCTCATGACTCGTGAGACCTATGTAACCTTGGCTATGATAACAACTTGTCATGACCCAAAATCAACCGTCGTGATGGCGCCTATCGTGGAACTAGGCCAGCCTCAACTCAACAACTCAACACAACAAAATAACCTTAAAAGTAAATATGGAAGCAGTTAACATTAAAGAAACCTTTTTGAAAACAGAATAAATCCCAAAATACGATACAATCCAACCCAAAACCGTGTTGTCACTGAGTACATGAGCGTCTAAATCATAGTGCAGTCCACTAAAGTGTCTTGGGAAATAAACTGAAAATACAACTAGATATAAAGAAGGAGAGCCAAGGCTTGCAAATTTTGTGCAGCTACATGAATAATCTCCAATCTTTGAATCCTCATTCAGCAACCGCCACCGTGACCAGAAGCCCCTGTATCTACACACGAGGTGCAGGGAGTAACGTGAGTACATCCAACTCAGTAAGTAACGAGTCCAAAGTTTGGACTGAAAGGTAGTGACGAACTCAACCGGCACAGATAAAAATGGAAATAACTGTGCAGAAACATAGTCATGCTTTCAATTTAATAGGCAGTTCAAAACAGTAAGGTAGAGTAGATACGAACAGCGTAAAGAATATAACTCAGCTATCTCTACTTGTCAATGCACATGCTGTATGTGATGCACCATGCTGTTAGCCTCATGTGCTCACACTCGCAAATACTCAACCACTCGGTACTGTATATGGCTCATACGGCCCAGGGAAGAACTGTCCCGGAATATATACATCACTGACCATCAGTCACTCAATACCGAGGAAGACCAATCCAGCCCTATGGAGAAGATCCATCTCCGGGTATCAAATATTTCGGACAAGATTCATGTCCAGGGAAGATCCATCACTCAACAATATCAACTGCGCTCACTGGGGGTGTGATCGGACTCCGGAGGGGCTCCAACAGCCCAAGCGCCATCACAAATCAGTATAACTGTTGCGGCGTGCAGCCCGATCCCATAACTGTCACTCATAATTAGTCTCTCGGCCTCACTCAGTCATCAATATCTCCAGTCTCACACACGGGGCTCATAATGTCATGAAAACTAACCCGGAACAATGATATGATGTATCAATTAATAACAACTGAGATTGAGATATGATATAAAAATGCATGAATATGACTAAGTACAAAATAACAATGAAATCAATGAGATGACAGCAAGAACCGACCACTAGGGTTTCCAACAGCACGGCATAAAGCCTAAACATAATATCTAGCATGATTTACAGCTTAATTACTTTATCTCACGATGAAAACATAGATATTAATAAGAAAGAGTCACTATACGGTGCCATGGAATCAACCATGTCACAATTCTCATGGTGCACACCTGCACTCCCATCACTTGGCATGTGCGTCACCTCAATACCAATTACATAACATATAATTCGGGGTTTCGAACCCTCGGAAACAAGTTGAAAGCGTTACTTACCTCAAACCGATCAAATCTCTACTCCAAAATGCCTTTGCCTCTCAAAATCGGTCTCCAAAAGTCCCGAATCTAGCCACAAGTAGTACAACACAATCAATAAAGGCCAAAGGGATCAATTCCATAAGAACAGTACTAAACCATAGTCAAAATTTGAAATCGGCTCAAACCTGGCTCCTGGGCTCACTTATAGAAATCCGAAAAAAGTCACAAAACCCGAAAGCTCATTGACTCATGAGTCTAACCATGCCAAATTTATCAAAATACGACATCAAATGGCCATTCAAATCACCAGAACTCACTCTCCAAATCCCTAGCCTCAAACCCCCAAATTTCACCTCAACATCACACAATCTAGGTGGGAAAAACAATGGGGAAAGAAGATTTATGATAAGAAAAACGAGTACAAAAAGCTTACCTCAAAAATCCTCTCCAAAATCGCCTAAGTCCGAGTCTAGAATGTTGAAATAAGTCAAAAATCGTGAACCCTTGTTTTTAAATATTCTACACGAGCTTTTTGCACCTGGGGCCCATTATACGCACCTGCGGAACCGCTTCTGCGGTAAAATACCCGCTTCTGCAGAAGTCACTAATTCGGCTGCCTCAGCTTCTGCGATCAAAGGACCGCATTTGCGCATATCGCAGCTGCGAAAAATCCATCGCACTTGCGGACCAAACTCGCATATGTACCTAAATGCCCGCTTCTGCAACCATCGCGGGTGCGGGAATTTTATCGCACCTGCAACCTCAGCCCAGCTCTTCCCAGGTTGCTTCTGCAATCCAATCCACCCTTCTGCGGGCTCGCACCTACGGTGCCCACTCCGCAGGTGCGGTTACACCAGTAGCAACAACACTTCAGTTGTTTCATCAACTCAACATCAAGTCCGTTAACCACCCGAAATCAACCCAAGGCCCCCAGGACCTCAACCAAACATACCAACAAGTCCTAAATCTCAATACGAACTTAGTTGAATCCTCAAACCACCTCAAACAACATCAAAAACATGAATTACACACGGATTCAAGCCTAATGAATTTTACAATTTCCAAATTCTACAAACGACGCCGAAACCTATCAAATTACGTTCGATTTACCTCAAATTTTGCACACAAGTCATAAATGGCACCACAAAGCTACTCCAACTTTCAGAAATCCAATCCAACCCTGATATCAAAAAGTTCACTCCCCGTCAAACTTTTTAAAATTCCAACTTTCGGCAATTCAAGCCTAATTCTACTAAGGAACTCCAAAACTCAATCTGGATGCGCTCCTAAGACCAAAATCACCTAACGGAGCTAACGGAACCTTCAAAATTAAAATACGAGGTTGTTTATATATAAGTCAATATCCGGTCAACTTGTCCAACTTAAACTTTCAAATAAGAGACTAAATGTCTCAATTCATTCTGAAATCACTTCGGACCTAAACCAACTAACCCGATTAGTCATAATACAGTTGTAAAACACAAAAGAACCAGAAAAATGGTGGAATGGGGCTACAACCCTCGAAGCCACCAGCCGGGTCGTTATAAAGGAACATAGCTTTATTTGTTGTAATTGGTTTCTCTTGCATTCTTTGATGTTATTAAGTCATTTTTGGTTATATTTGAGTCGTATGGAGGAAAACATTAAGGGATAAGCTATTTTCAAGTGTTGAATTGACCTAATTGAGGTAAGTATCTTGTCTAACATTGTGTGAGAAAACTACCCCTTAGGATTGGTATTGATTTATTCATACGTGCTATGTGAAATCCGTGTACGCAAGGTGACGAGTGGGTACACGGGTCGTACGTGGTATTTGGCCGTTTTAGGCTATTTAGACTATTTTACATGCTTTAGTTGAAATGTAAAATCATGTTCTAAATTCTCTTAGTTAATCTAATCTTGTTTGTGTCATTAGTCTATCCGCGCATGCCTTAACTGACTTGTTTAAAACTTGTTCTACATCCTACTTGATAAATTTCTCTCATGCCTTAGTTGAATTTGATGCCTCTTTTATTTGTACATGATATCTCTTCATTTTTAATTAGCATTGTTTGAAGTTATTGTTTGTGTTATCCCCTTCATTCTTTTATTATCATTACTTGAAATTATTGTTCATATTATCTCTTTTCTTGTTAATTACCACTATTTGAGGTCATTGTTATGCGTTATCTCTTCCATTGTGAGTCATTCTTATTTAATATCGTGGTTATACATTATCTCATTATTGATTTGTTGGTGTTGAGTTTGTAAAGGTCATTATCATGTTGAGGCAAAATTGTTATTGTTGAAACATCTTCCTTGTTGGGAATTTTACATTCATTTTTGTTGTTGATATTCTTGTACCCATTGTGGTGGATCCATGAGCTATTCTTGTGGAAACGTTGATATTGTTGATTGCTGAAAAATTTAAATATATGGGCACTTGTGGTACGAGTTGTTATTGTGATGTGGTATCGACATGTATACGGTGGTATAAGGTGGGACTTATGTGTGTGTTACTTATAGAGGAACTACGTAAAACCACGCGGTTTCATAAGGTGGGAAAAAGTGCGTGTAGCTAGTTTTGGGAAAACTATTTTCAAAACATATTTCAATTGTAAGGTTCACGTGGCAGTATAAGGAAAGATTGTGATTGAAGTTGTGAAATGTGAATACGAGGCGGTACCTCGTTGTGATTTTCATTGTACATTCCATGTTGGAACAACTTGTTGATTTGAACGGTCATTAATCTTCCTTCAATCATTCATCCACATTTTGATTGTGTTTGGTTTCTTATGTGAGTCATGCATTCTACGTGATTTGTTTTGTTGCTTTAAAATGCCAATGTGTGCCTCCGTTATAACTTGGTGAATTGATTGTCAATGTGAATTTAATTGCATGGAGTCACTATATATTCTGTTGAGTTGTTGGTAACATAATGGTGTAAATAAAAGAATTATTAACATGCTTTATTCTATGTGCCTCTTAAGATAGAGTTCATTATCTCACTCGGTGCCTTATTATTCTAAATGGTTATCGCACTTTAACTATAATTGGGTACCTTAATTATATTTATCACCCTATTAGATATTTACCTTACTTACAATTCTTATCATATTTTTCTTTAACAAATTCTATATTTAATTCGTTAATTTAATTTACATTTTATTTCTGAACTAAACCTATCTGATACTCTATTTCGTATTAATGGTATATTATTTTACTTTACTTGATTTCTAAAATAAACTCGTTATTTTATTTGTACCTTACTTTATTCAAGATTGTTATTATGTTTTTTGTTGTTAAAATGTATCTCTCATTCATCTAAATTGATAATTGTCACGGTTGCAAAGTACATGGTACCACGTGGGGTTTGCCATGCGAAGGTGATTGTTATTGTGGGCTCGAGGTGCTTTGTGTAAAGTTTGAAAATTATGGTTCATGACTTATGGTTTATGAGGTGTGGTGTCTCGGGGTAATTCTTCTTGTAAGTCCATGTGTTGGGAGCGATTTGATTATTTGAGTTGTCATTCTTTTTTGTTTTTTCCTTATTTGAGTACATCTCATCGGTGTTTTGATTATTTTGTTTCATTATTACTCGTTTACTACTTCCTGCCATTTATGTTTCTATCACTTCCTTGTTGGTTGTAAATCAATAATTTTTCTGCCGTTTGTCTTACATTGATGTTCTTTCCATTGTTAGCTTATGTATATCTTGAACATGTTTCCATGTCTAGTAGGTATCTTAACCTCGCCTAGTCACAACTCTACCGAGGTTAGACTTGATACCTACTGGGTAATATTGTAGTGTACTCATTCTACGCTTCTGCATATTTTTGTGCAGATCCAGTGTCACGCCCCAAACCTGAAGAGGCGTTGCCAGCACCCGGTGCCATACTCGGCCCGAGCGTACCACACTGTAACTGTGAACTCTAGAAGGATAACCCTCAAATTCGAACGATGAGGTCATATTCTGAAATCATCTAAAAATAACGTTTACAACTAGCAATACCAAACTAGACATCTACATAGGGCTGGTAAAGCCACAATACTGATATAAAGAATGTACAAAACTCGTCTACAAGCCTCTAGGGATAACTCAACTGTATCATGGTCGGGACAGGTCCTAGGCCTACCCATCAAATCTGTTTATATAAAATGGACTCCAAGGTATAGACCTGGTAACTCCGAGGAAGTGGAGCTGACCAAGCAAACTTCTCTTTATGCCTCGTTATCAAACGCATGTAGTTACGAGATCATTTAGCCTCAACATACCTTAACCTTGTTGAGTCCTCAATAGTTTCCAAGTAACTCAAACAACTCAACTCAGTCTACCATAGCATAAGGAGATTCAAAATAAGTGCTGAGTAAAGGATATGTCCGTAATTTAAGATAGTAGCTCGTTTATGTATATTTCGGAAGCATCTCCCATGTAAAAACGGCCTCCTCCAATATCATATACCAACAAAAACAACCAGAGCAATACAATAAAAACAACATCATTAATAGGGTACAAAATATTTCATTAACAAGTTATCAACATATCACGACGAGCGGCAAGCTAGTATTGAATCCCTTTAGCACCCTTTAACTCCATTATCATTCATTCTTGAATGTAGTAATATATTCAGTATAATAATCAATACCTTTTAAAGGATTTCCAACCTTGTACTTAATTTTAAAGTTACCCAAAATAGCCCAACACAAGATAATATGACTGTCGACAACGTTCAAGTACTTTATAGCCATTTCTTTTTATAGTTACCAATTTCCTCAACAAGATTGACATGAAAACTAACATAATCATAATAAAAATATCATAGCCAACTTACTTTCCATAATTTTTAGCCACTTAAAGTATATAAGAGCAACTTTCAAATCAATCCATCAAGAACAACATCTTAAGCTAATCCAAGTATTATCTTGTAGTTTATCATCCTAACAACCGAACCAACATACAAATCAAGCTTAAGAACAATTATCAGGCTGTTATACTCACCTTATAAAATAGCAACAGCTTGAAATTTCAGCCAAACACAACCCAATATTATCCTCAATGACACCACAACACTATAGATGTTGTATTCTCTTCTTGACTCAACGTTTGGTGTTCAAGTTGGAGTGTAAACACTTGTAGCTCGCCTTGAAAATCTAATATAAATGAAGTATGGACTTATTATTACCTTAATCAACAAGAACCACACGAGACCTGAGGTTACTTCACTTTGAAGAACTCTCCAAAACAGCCACAAGATGAAGAACTACGATCTAGCAAGCACCACGGGGTTTCTAGCGATGGATTCATATTTGTATCTTAGGTTTTCACCCTAGAATCATGGAGGAACAATTAGAGAGCATTTAGGAGGGTTTAGAAACTATTTTTGACGAGAAAAAAGAAGTGAAAACGATATATAATTGACTTAAATACAAGCTGGTGTTTACACCGACTTTTTGGGTCCCATGTGAGCTGCTTTGCGTAATCTCGCAAAAATGCGAATATCTATCTACTCCAATGTCGTATTGAAAAACGGTTAATTATTTTTAGAAACATCACTCATAGATATTCAATTTGGTAGGTAGATCATCCCCTTATTCAAAGTATATTGAGAGAAAAGATCATCTACATTTGACCTAAGTTTCAACAAATTTATAAATGTAACTTATGATGACCTTTTTCAACTTTCATTCCACAACTCTCTTGACTTCAAAATATAACACACGACTGCCATACAACTAAAATAACTCATAACATAATCTACTTATAATGTTAAGCACCCTAGTATCACCCCAACTTGTCGACTTTCGACGAAACTTATTTTCTTCAATTGGTTTAGCTTCTAAACCTTCAAACCCTCTTGGTACTTGGTATTCATGATCTTAAATATTTGTAACCTCCACGATAACATGATTAGCTAACTTTGTAAACTTTTTAAATATTATTTCATTTATGAGCTTACATCAATTGACTTACGACATACTCTTACGTATGAATACATGGGTTATAACATTATTCTCCCCTTTGGAACATTCGTCCTCGAATGTTGACTGATGCGCTTATTAGTCTCATAACCTATAGCTCTTACAAATACTTTACTGCTGTCCTTTTCATCTAGGCAACTGTTATATGAATAAATCCAAATGCCAAGGCATTCCCCCCTTTAGGCCTCTTTCTCCCACCAGGACATGTGTTCAGAATCCTTCCAATCTCGCAATTGTTGCTATCTTCTATCATGCAGCCTGTACGAGTTTTTCCTTGTCTATGTGCCTATGTGACTCTTCTCTCTTTTTTTCCTCCCACTTTTAGCTAATCTCTAGGCGTCGCCTTGTGAACATATACAGATCTATGACAAGCTGTACCTCCGAGCATCTATAGGTGTACTGAAGTTCTTCGTTCGGTTTTTTGTCGAAGTTATGACTATTGATATATCTTGTTTCATAGCCTCTACTACATATGCTTATGTCTTTACTATATATAAATTGCTTATACTATACCACAACACTTACTTTGATTTATTATGACTAAGGTCTGATACCCAACTCCAGGTTACTCTCCCGCTGCTTATCCTATATGTATAAATATAAGTCCTTTAATGCTTCCTCATTACTATTCATCTTAAGAATGACAGCCTAATCCCATCTCACTTTGGGATATTTATCCATCTATTGTTGATTCACCTTAATGTTGATATATAATCTACCACTGATCACTTAAAACCTCTTATGTAATATATCGTCACTAGGGCTCACGTCTCATCGGGGAACATCTGGAGTTATTTACCTGGTCCACTTAGGGACAATACTATACTTCAATAACCATATTTAATAGAATCCCATCGTGATTCACCTTATGAAATCCTATACAATTCATGAAATCCCTTTTCTTGAATCATTACCTAATCAAAGGCCTAAACATCATCCTCTTATCTATCACAATTACATCCTTATTCTAACACAAGGGCAGCATTCCATCTCTTCTAAATTCTCCTAGTCTTAAACTCCTCGGAGTTCACTCATGCTATACCGAGCTTTTTATAATTTAATAAAACCATCATCTCTCTTGTTGTAATGGGTTTAATTCCGAGGACGTACCTATTCTCTTCACTTTCTCACTTACCTTTTCTTATCCTTACTCCCGTCTACCTAAAACCTTGTCTTACTACCATACTTTAGCTTGCAACCTACACATATCTATTTAAACTACTCGCAACCTTCCTTTAACTTGATAGCACCACATATTTCCTTATGTTATTCTGGAACCTCAAGCTAGACATCATATCATCTCTAACTCTGATTTACTCTCTTAACTAGACCTTTCTATACCTAGAAACCATAGGCTGGATGATATGCCACTGACAACACCACTATCATTTCTTGATACAGAATTACAACGCTTCCAACCCTCTATTTGATATATGGATTATTCGTAACCTTCGGTACTTGGTCATCTCGTACTTTCTTCATATGTACCTTACTTACCTTTAAATCTTGCATCGTATATTCTATCTCTTTCATAACCTCCCTTCCACATAGGTGAAATTCACACCTACACCTTAGAGGTCAACTATAATACTTGCACCACATGTGCATACACAATCCGACGAAAGCTTCATACTGACCTCTTATGATGTTGGTACTCTTCTAGCTAGATTTATCATAAAGCCATTATATAATATGGTCGTTGTACTATCTCTTTTGTACCTCTTATATTTAGAGTGATTCTACAATGTTCTGAATCACGATTGTTATACTCATCGGGGTATAATAATTAGACTCTTAATTCACTTAGCTGATGTAACTCTTTAGTTTCCTCTTCTATATCAGCCTTTAAGTAGGCTTACGCTATCTGCTGATCTGCGGCTTAGGGTATTAGTTATTACTTTAGCCCCTTGTGGACGCTATGGAACATCCATGATATAGCCTTCTAGCAATTCAAGATTTTGTCTCTGACATGGACTCAATTCTTTCTTTTAACTTATACTGGAATCTCCTATAGTTGTATCATGGTCAACATATATGCCGCATTGATAACACTCAGAAATCTTAAGTGTGTTCATAACGTAACTAACTCTGGGTCATAGATCGAATAATTCCTTTTGTGCCTTCTCAGCCTTCGTTAAAAGTAAGCAATTACTTTTCTTGGTCGTTATCCCATTTGTTGCATGAATACTTGGCTTATCCTAGTGCCCACATATATTGGAATTTTGTGGAACTCATATGATCTCAAATTTTACTTTGGATTTTACTTCCCGTTCCTTAGTCACGATAGGTGCCATTTTCTTATAGAGTGCATACGATGTTGTAGTGAGACTGTTGTTATAAGACCATTATTTATTTAGGTCACTATGATTAGTTTGAAGCCTTCTTCCTTATTTTCTCAGCTAGTCTTTCATTGTAGCATTTAGGGAAGACTCTCTGACTCTTGTAAGGCAATGAGCTTATCATATCATATACCTGACGGAATTTTTGATGTTCTTACTCACCTATAAATATCCTTAGTTACATACCTCTGTACTCTTGTTCTCGTAGGGTTACTTCTGAACTCAAATATTTTTTTATCTCCCCCGTGGCACTCTCCTTTATTTTCGTAACACTTTTACAGAAATATAACTACCTCAACTCCTATTTGAATATTTCTCAAGGATTACGATGTCGTATCTGCGAGACTGAATTCCCTATGCTGGGGTTCACTAGGTTTATCTTGCACGATCTGATGATTTGTCTGTATCCTCTTGTCTAGCCATAACTAAACTCTTCCTGAATCAACTACTATTTACTCGTTGGTCCATTCTCATATCTACATTCCGCATAATCTCTCTTGGGTTGTTTCTTTTGTCTGAACTTACTTCTCGCACTGGCTCCTTATGTATCAAGTGTTCATTTGCACTTATTTATCAATAACATCCTGGGAGGGAACCCTTACAGCATCTCCCCGCCATCGTGCTTGTATAATGTTTTGGAGTCATAACATATATGTAGGATCTGAATAAATGCAATATCACACCTTTCGCCTTTTTACCACATTCTTCCTTTACTATTCCATAGTTACCTCTTCATATTTGGCATTTTTTCACATCTTCACTGACTCTTACTTGCCTTGCGGTAACCCTTCTATACCAGGGATAACTGAATGTCCTACACGCGAGGGTGACACCTAGTATAACTGGCTTAGTCCCTTAAACATAACTCTGCTCAGATTCCTTGCTTTAGGGAAGCATCTTCCTGAATGACCTTTAAAAGGCATTGTTCTGTTGTCCATTCCATCATTACCGGAACACGATCTCCGAAATTCTCACAATGCCGACTATTATCAAATTCTTCGGTCCCTAAATCATGTTCAATTTTATTTTCTTATTTATTAGCCCTTACTAATTTCTAATACTTCGGGGGTCCAACTTAGCCTTCTAGTAATCATGTTGTAGTCACCAACTCATTTGTCGAAATAAGGATATGACTTTATGGTATATACTCTTTTATAGTCTCAAGGCATGTCACCTGTTGTCTTTTCCTTTACATTACTATAGACTCTGTCATCCTGTCATATTATGATTTACCGTTATCACCCTTTTATCACATCTTACTCATAATGCTAATACCATTTACCGTTATCACTCTTTTATCACATTTTAATCACAATGCTTCATTTACTCTCTTCTTATTCTCCTGATAATATCTCTGTCTATTACCTTATTCTAAAAACTTCAACAAAATATTCTTTCACATTTATCTCCCCTTACTCCATCTCAGTGACTATTCGGGTCGCCTAATATTCTCTTTTTACTAGGGGTGAGAGTCATACTAAGGTAAATATTTATTCCTTCTAGGATGCCACTACATGTCTTCTGATATTTTTGAACGTTCTAGTATGCATATCTGACTGTACTATTCTATAGTATATCATTTGGTATGCACGATCTAATAGGGCCTCAAACAGGGCCACATCGTCAAGAATTCTCTCTACTAATGACCTTATATGTTGTTCTATTAGCCCTCTAGCTAACTGTAGTTTTTCTAATTGCAAGCATCTCTATAATTTGCAAACATAAGTCTTGGCTTGAACTCTTATGACCCAGCTCTATAGCACGATGTGTACTTGAAAGAAGGGTAACAGACTCCTAAATGCTTTGTAGCTTCCTAATTATATAATGTGGTGCACAAAACATCTATAAACAAGGTTCTACAAGACACGACTTGTAGACTCCCTAGGATAGAACTGTTCTAATACCAAATTTGTCACGCCCCAAACCTGAAGAAGCGTGGCTAGCACCCGGTGCCATACTCGGCCCGAGCGTACAATTTTGTAACTGTGAACTCTGGAGGGGTAACCCTTAACTTAGGCCGATGGCGCCTTATTCTGAATCATCTGAAAATAATGTTTACAACTAGCAATACCAAACTAAACACCTACATTGGGCTGGTAAAGCCACAATACTGATATAAAGAATGTACATGACTCGTCTACAACCCTCTAGGGATAACTTAACTATATCATGGTCGGGACAGGGCCTCGACCTACCCATCAAACCGGTATATATAAAATGGACTCGAAGGTATATACCTGGTAACTCTGATGAAGTGGAGCTTACCAACCAAGATGATGTTTGACTTTATCTACTGGGAAGGTCTATCCAGTTGTCTATCAAGACCTGCAGGCATGAAATACAGCGTCCCCAGCAAAAGGGACGTCAATACAAAATAATGTACCTAGTATGTAAGGCAACAGAATAACTGAAAGCTCAAACTAAACTGATAATATAATAACTGAAAGTACCTCAGAGTCAAATATAATTTGAAAATATGCTTACCTACTAATACTGACTCATCTCTCTCAATATAATAAATAAAATAGTTGTTCGGCCCTATAAGGCTCGGTATGTGTAACTGCTCTGCCATAGTAGGCTCGCTTATAGGAGCTCGGCCATACTAGGCTCTGTATCTCAGCCATTCTAGGCTCGCTCATAGGCGCTCGGCCACAGTAGGCTTGTTATATAACTTACCATCTAATCTGAGGTTGCCCAATAGGGGCCTGCCCATCGATTATAGCTCGATGGTGGTGAAAATACTATAGTACTGTATATATATATAGACTCTATGCTCTCTTGGCTGAAAGAAGACAAAACTAAACTGAATATAAAGTCCCGATAAGAGAGTAGGTAATGAGAAGGATAATGTATATAAATTCAGGAATAAGAACTTTTGTTTATGCCTCGTTATCAAACGCATGTAGTTACGGGATCATGCCAAAATGAAGTAAAGGTTTAGCCTTAACATACCTTAAACTCGTTGAGTCCATAATAGCTTCCAAGAAACTCTTCAAACAACTCAACTCAGTCTACCATAGCATAAGGAGATTCAAAATCAGTGATGAATAAAGGCTATGTACGTAATTTAAGCTAGTAGCTTGTTTATGTAAATTTGGGCGGCATCTTCCCTGTACCAAGGGCCTCTTCCAATACCACATACTAACAACAACAACCATACCAATACAATAAAAATAATATCAACAATAGGGTATAACATATTTCATTAACAAGTCATCAACATATCACGACGAGCGGCAAGCTCTGATTGAATCCCTTTAGTACCCTTCAACCCCATTATCATTCATTGTTGAACGTAGTAATATATTCAGTATAATAATCAATACCTTTTAAAGGATTTCCTACCTTGTACTCAATTTTAAGGTTACCCGAAATAGCCCAACACAAGATAATATCACTGTAGGCAATTGCCAAGTGCTTTATAGCCATTTATTTTTCTAATTACCAATTTCCTCAACAAGATTGACATGTAAACCAACATAATCATAGCCAACTTACTTTCCATAATTTTCAGCCAGTTAAAGTTCATAAGAGCAACTTTCAAATCAATTCGTCAAGAACAACATCTCAAGCTAATCCAAGTATTATCTTGTAGTTTATCATCCAAACAACTTAACCAACATACAAGCAAGCTTTAAGAACAATTAGTAGGCTGTTATACTCACCTTATATAGTAGAAAAAACTTGAAATTTCAGCCAAACACAGCCCAATATTAGCCTCAATGACACCACAACACTATAGGTGTTGTATTCTCTTCTTGAATCAACTTTTGGTGTTCAAGCTGGAGTGTAAACACTTGTAGTTCGCCTTGCAAATCTAATATAAATGAAGGAAGGACTGATTATTACCTTAATCAACAAGAAACACACGATACCTGAGGTTACTTCACTTTGAAGAACCCTCCAAAACAGCCACAAGATGAAGAACTACGATTTAGCAAGCACCACGGGGTTTCTACCATTGGATTCATGTTTTTATCTTATGTTTTCACACTAGAATCATGGAGGAACCATTACAGAGAATTTATGAGGGTTTAGGAGCTGTTTTTTACGAGAAAAATGAGTGAAAACGATTTAGAATTGACTTAAATACAAGCCAGAGTTTACACCGACTTTGTGGGTCCCATGGGAGCTACTTTGCGCAGTCTCGCAAAAATATGAATATATCTCGATTCCGATATCGTATCGACAAACGGTTAAATGTATTAGAACCTAGACTTATAGATCTTTAATTTGGTAGGTAGATCATCCCCTTATTCCATGTATATTTGGAGAAAATCTCAGCTACATTTGACCTAAGTTTCAACAAATTTATGAATGTAACTTGTGATGACCATTTCCAACTTTCGTTCTACAACTCGCTTGACTTCAAAACATAACACACTACTACCATACGACTAAAATAACTCATAACATAATCTCCTTATAATGTTAAAGACCCTAGTCTCACCCCAAAAGTACATGTTATAACATTTCCAACTTGTCGACTTTCGACGAAACTTATTTTCTTCAATTTGTTTTGCTTCTAAACCTTCCAACCCTCTTGGTACTTGGTATTAATGATCTTAAATATTTGTAACCTCCATGTTAACATGATTAACTAACTTCATAAACGTTTTAAAGAAGATTTTATTTCTGAGCTTCATCAATTGACTTACGACGCACTCTTGCGTACGAATACATAACGTGTAACATCCAGGTATTCTGATTGTGTTATTGAGAGTTGTGTCTGCAAGGCAGTAGAATTCAAGGTATACATGCTTGATGTTCATAGGCCTCAAAGTCACCATCTTACTTCATTATGCTATAATTAAATTGTAATTCAAAATAGTATTGTGTAAAGAAATTCTAGTGTGTTTTAGTAGTGCCTATGACTCCGTAGTACCAATTTTAGGAAGTTTATAACTATTGGCCTCGAGGCTACATATGTCATTTAGTGGTTTATAATCAATGATTAAATAGTTCAATTCTATTATTAAATCAGCATGTGTTAGTCTTACCTAGTCTTAGAGACTAGGTGCCTTCACAACATCCTAAGATGGGAAATCGGGATCGTGACAAGTTGGTATCAGAGCTCTAGGTTCATAGGTGCTATGATTCATAAGAAAATTTAGTAGAGTCTTGCAGATCGGTACAGAGACATTTGTACTTATCTTCGTGATGCTACAAAACTATTAGGAAGCACTCCTTTCATTCTTTATCGTGCGGCATTGATTCATCTTGAAGCATATATCTTATATCCCTTTACATACACTCGTATATGATGTTGCGCTCTCGGTATCAACTATTCTCTGACGATTTGTAATGCTACGAATAGGCTATGAGGGGCCCATAGTTGCTCGATCATTGTCTCGAGGTATTGTCCAGACTAAGGATGCAGACGTATTGGTGGATCTTCAGTTGTTCAAGTGTAGGATGCAAGTTATTCGTGTATCTGATTGGTGTTGTACGAGCTTATGAAGGTTGGTAATGTGGATCATTGGCTGTTATTCCCTATGACTCCGCGCCAAATGGGGAGTCTACTATCGATGACCAGATTGCATGGGCAAGTGTCATATCAGTATTGGGTCTGAGGTATATATGCAGGGTTGACGGGTTCACCGAAATTGTATATGACTAAGATTTGAGATTTTCATGAGATAGTGGTGGACCTTGCAGTATACCTGTATCATTTCTAAATCAACATTCCAGTAGCAGATAGATTAAAGAAACATCTTCAGATTCATAGAAGGTCTCTTTAGAGTGGGTATCTCGATTGCAGCATTATTGTATGCCCTAGAGGAAATACAATAGTTTATGGGCTTTCGAACGACGTGGTTTGTGTTAGGGTCTTCCATAGCGAGCTTTGATTAGTATCATTGTGTACCGACAAGGGAAAGTCTTAACCTTAAGAAAAGCCGATGAGGATTAGAAGAAATGGGTCAGCTCGGTGGTGTTAGCTCAGAATAGCAACAAAGGTAACTGGTCTTTTGGTGTGGTAATGCTTCACCAGCATTATATGGCAATACTCTTGAGTCTGGTGGCTGGCGTGACTTGGTTGAGTTGGGGAAGTTCAGTGTTGATGGCCTGGTGATGTACGGATAGGCCTCGATGATTTCTTCATAGTGTCGACCACAGCTTGAGCTAGATGTCAGCTACCGGCATAAGGAACGTGTTACGTGTTATGATTTTTGCATGGATGGGGTAAACAGTTCTAGACAGCATGGATGATTTTAAATGTTTAGAAGAATGCTAGCATTATTTGATTCCACCTAAGAAGGGTGCGCACTCCAGAAGGCGCACTGTGTTTTGACTTGCGGATGCCTCACTAGTATTATGGTAATTGCCTGGTTGATCGACTGCTGATGTCCATATTTTTCTTTGTGGAACGAAAGAATTATAGAAGTACTTTTCATGGGCTGACCGTATGTGAGGAATGTGTCAGTTATTTAAGTAGTGTAGTTGTGATCAGATATAGAGATACTAGTATTCTAGGGATTTGATGACTAAGAGGGTTCTCGAGGCAGATTGTTCTGTGGTTGTGAATGGTGAATGTATGTTAAGAGGTTGGCAACTAATGGTATGTATTATAGATATGTTATTGTGGGATTTTCGGAGGCTATGTACCTACTTTGGAAGGATCATAATTGATTTGGAGGCTACTAGTAGGTCTAATAAAGATGTGTGCTCTAAATCGGGTTAGATTTATCTACTCAGCGCAGTTATTGTGGAGGGATACATTATTGATTAGGGTGGATCACATTTGTGTTTTGATATGCCTCATGTCTTACTCTCCTATGATGTGATGGGTTGTGATATGTTGGTTACCTACACACCGATGCGGTTATGTTTGGGCTTTGTAGCAAACATCGAGCGAGATTTCTCTTGGGGTGTTGAATGGTTGATTATGCCTTGGTTATGGTATTCTTGTTTCTGGTATATAGTGATATCCATATCTCCATAGTTATGGTTACGCGCTTCATTTGTTTGATGTTGATATACTTATGGTCGTTGATTGTGAGTATCATTGCTCGACATATTCTAGGCGGACCGGTGTCAGATTGGGTCATGCATCGCAGCGGCGGTATGCTAGGATATGATCCTTTTTGATTATTTCGTGTGTTATTTCCATTGTGTACTGGATTGATAGCATTGCGCTTCATGGTGGTATCTGTTGAGCTGGCGGGATGGTTTCTTCATTTCCATTCTCTTTCCATTATTGTGTATATTTGAGTTATTATTTGTTGGTGCACAAATTGCATAGTATGTGGCTCCTAAGTAGGATTTGTGTGATAGGTCGGTCGAGCAGCTTGAATTTGATGAGGTGAGGTTTATTGGCCTGATGAGTGACATCGAATTTGATTAAGGTATGTTTACATGAATTGCGTCACTAATCAGCTTATATTTTGGCTATGGTTCTTACCGGGCAAGAGAGATGCGTGACTTGTTAATTTGATGGGTGGTTATGAGTTTCTATAAGTTTCTTTCATCATTGGCAGTGTACGAAGGTTCAAAACAAGGTTTTAGTTGATATGAAGTTTGTTACCAGTGTCGGGTTGGTTATCGAGCAGCTATTGCAGTCGGAAGTTATTGCTATGAGTATTTGAGTTATGTGCTATATAATTTGATGATGTCTTGAGATATGGTTATGGATTGATACAGCTTGTTCTGAGTTAACAGTGCATAGTTGTAAGAATTGTGTCATACAATGAGTTTTAGATATTGGGATTTGGGTTTTAAGGTTTATGGACTAAGGTTGAAGTAAGGATCCTCTGTTAGGTGGTGTTGTCGAGCCTATATGGATTAGGGTGACATGGGAGCTCCCATGGTTATATGTATGGTGAGGTTATATGGCAATTTGATGGCTTTGGAATGACTCTTGGCACGTTCGAGGACGAATGTATTTTTAAGTGGGGGAGAATGTAACGACCTGACCGATCGTTTTGAGCTTTAGCATTCCATTTGGTGGTTTGAGACTTTGAGTAGCTTCATATTATGTATTATCACTTGCATGTATGGTTGGTTTTGGTTTTCGAGCAGTTCGGGATTGATTTGGAAGAATGATTCTCGTTTTAGAAGATTTAAGTTGGAAGAGTTAACCAAGGTTTGACTTTTGGGTAAACGACCTCGGAATTAGATTTTAATTATTCCAATAAGTTTTATGATAATTTTTGAAATGGCCACAAAGTTTGGTTAAATTCCGATGAGTTTTGGATAAGTTTGGATTGTATGGTGATTGTTTTCGGTTTCAACGTCGATTTGAGAATAAAGGTTACCATATTGAGCAAACGGCCTTTGATTCCTTTTTCGACAAAACCATTATATCTGTATTGTAATTTTGGAACCATAGCAACTAAAATCATCATGTTTTGACATCGTATAAGGAATTTATGGTCATTTTATTAAGAATTGGGTTGCTAGATTTTTCAGATTAACTACAAAATTGTCACTGAATTTGTATCTAAAAATCTGCATTATTTTCAAATATTAAAACCAATGTATCTCCTTCATTATAAGGTCAAATGGAGTGATTCAAATGCCTAACTTGAATGGAATATCACGAGGAATCCAATGGAGGAATCAAAAGCGAGTTTCGAAATTAATGTTGTTGGAACAAGAAAGAGACAGAACAACAGGGCGTTTTTGGCTATTAATGTTGTTGGAGTTTTTTTCATCTTGAAAGTTTGGAATTGGAAGAATTCAAGGATGTTTTTCAAGTTTCTTCCATGGGGTAGGGTATGGTCTAAATCATAACCTAAGTATTTTCCTTTGATTCATTCACTTGGCTTAAGCTTTAATCCATGATTTTAATTGAAAACCCATTTAATTCTTTAAATCAAGACCTAGGGTTATGTCCTATATTTTAAAAATTGAAAATAAGTTAGAGGCGTTTATTTCCCGATTCTTTTTGGGGCTTTGTTCTCCTATATTAGGCGAACAACATACTTGAATTTGGCGAGTTTTGGAGGAATATTTAGGGAGATATGGGACCCAACTAGTGTGGGTTGGACGCTTGGTTTATGAACACCCAAGAGCGATGTTTTGACGAATTGTTTGAGCTATCGTACTCCGATTGAGTCAGTTTTTATTCGTGCGAGCTTCTATTGGTTCGGGCTTTGCTTGGGTAAGCTTTGATTCTAAGTCCAAGGTGGGCCCGGCATTGGCTTTTGTTGAATTGTTTGGAAATATGTAAAGATCATAGCTTTATTTATTGTAATTGGTTTCTCTTTCATTGTTTGATGTTATTAAGTCATTTTTGGTTATATTTAATCCATGTGAAGGAAACTTTTAAGGGAAAAGCTATTGCGTGGTGCAATATACCCCTTAGGATTGGTATTGATTCATTCATTTGTGCTATGTGAAATCCGTATACGCAAGTTGACGCATGAGTACACGGGTTATCCGTAGTATTTGGCTGGTTTAGGCTACTTAGACTATTTTCCATGCTTTAGTTAAAATGTAAAATCATGTTCTAAATTTTATTAGTTAATCTATTCTTGTTCGTGTAATTAGCCTATCCGCACATGCCTTAATTGACTAGTTTAAAACTTGTTCTACATCCTACTTGATAAATTTCTCTCATGCCTAAGTTGAATTTGATGTCTCTTTTATTGTTGCATGCTATCTCTTCATTGTTAATTATCATCGTTTGAAGTTATTGTTCGTGTTATCTCCTTCATTCTTGATTATCCTTATTTGAAGTTATTGTTCATGTTATCTCAATCCTTATTGATTTCCACTATTTGAAGTCATTTTTATACGTTATCCCTTCCGTTGTGAGCCATTCATATTTAATATTGTTGTTATACATTATCTTATTGTTGAGTTGTTGGTGTTGAGGTTATGTAGGCTGTTATCATGTTGAGGTGAAATTGTTATTGTTGAATCATCTTCCTTGTTGGGATTTTTACATTCATTGTTGTTGTTGATATTTTTGTACCCCTTATGGTGGAGCGATTGGCTATTATTGTGGAAACATTCATATTGTTGATTATTGGCAAATTATGATATATGGGTGCTTGTGGTGCGAGCTATTATTGTGATGTGATATTGAAGAGCATATGGAGATATAAGGCTTGGGGTTAATGTGCATGCAGTAATATAAGGTGGGACTTATGTGCGTGTTGCTTGTAGGGGAACTACGTAAAGACACGCGGCGTCATAAGGTGGGCAAAAGTGCGTGTATCTATTTTCGGGAAAACTATTTTCAAAACCTATTTCAAACGTAAGGCTCACACGGCTGTATAAGGAAAGATTTTGATTGAAGTTGTAAAATCTGAATACGAGGCGGTACCTCGTTGTGATTTTCATTGTACATTCCATGTTGGAACAACTTGTTGATTTGAACGGTCATTATTTTTCTTTCAATCATTCATCCGCATTCTGATTGTGTTTGGTTATTCGTTGCTATCTTGGTGTTGGAACGATTGTTATTTCTTGTGTGAGTCATACATTCTACGTGATTTGTTGTGTTGCTTTAACATTCCAATATGTGCCTCCGTTATAACTTGGTAAATTGATTGTCAATATGAATTTATTTGCGTGGAGTCACTATATCATATTTTGTTGAGTTGTTGGTAACATAATGTTTTAAATAAAAGAATTATTGGCATGCTTTATTCTATGTGCCTCTTAAGATAGAACTCGTTATCTCACTCGGTGCCTTATTATTATTCTAAATGATTATCACACTTTCGCTATAATTGGGTTCTCAAATTATACTCATCATCATGTTTTATGTTTTCCTTACTTACAATTGTTATCATATTTTTCTTTAACAAATTCTATATTTAATTCGTTAATTTATCTTATGTGTTTATTTTTTTTAAAATGATACGTTTACTCAATTTATTTGATTTCTAAACTAAATCCATCCTATACTCTATTTCGTATAAGTGGTATATTGTTTTACTTTAATTGATTTCTAAAATAAACTTATTATTTCATTTGACACCTTAATTTATTCAAGATTGTTATTATGTTTTATGGTGTTAAAATATAGTTCTCATTCATCGAAATTGATATTTTTCACGGTTGCAAAGTACATGGTTGCACGTGGGGTTTGCCGTGCGAAGGTGATTGTTATTGTGGGCACGAGGTTCCATATATGTAAGATTTGAAAATTGAGGTTCATGACTTGTGGTTTATAAGGTGTGGTGTCTCAGGGTAATTCTTGTTGTAAGTCCATGCATTGGAGGCGATTAGATTATTTGAGTTGTCACCCTTTTTTTTTCCTTATTTGAGTTCATTTACGTCTCATTGGTGTTCTAATTATGTTATTTCTTTATTACTCGTTTACTACTTGCTGCCATTTATGTTTCTATTACTTCATTGTTGGTTGTAAATCAATAATTGTTCCGTCGTTGGTCTTGCATTGATGTTCTTTTCATTGTTAGCTTATATATATCTTGAACAGGTTTCTATGTCTAGTAGGTGTCTTGACCTAGCCTCGTCGCTACTCTACCGAGGTTAGGATTTGATACTTACTAGGTACAATTGTGATGTACTCATGCTACGCTTCTGCACATTTTTGTCCAGATCCAGGTATTCTGATTGTGTTGTTGAGAGTTGCGTCTACGCGGCACGAGATTTCAAGGTATACCTGCTTGACGTTCGCAGGCCTCAAAGTCACTATCTTACTTCATTATGCTTCTGTTAAATTGTAATTCAAAATAGTATTGTGTTTAGAAATTCTAGTGCGTTTTAGTAGTGCCTTATGACTTCGTGCTAACGGTTTGGGGAAATGTATAATTATTGGACACTTGCGACTATGTATCTCATTTAATGGTTTTTGATAAATGATTAAATAGTTCAATTATATTATTCAATCAACATGTGTTACGCTTACCTAGTCTTACAGACTAGGTACCATCAAGATATCATACAGTGTGAAACTAGGGTCGTGACAAATATGGGTTAACAGAAATCGACTCAATATCATCAAACAATGCTAGGGAATTCAATTGCAATAGATAAAGTTTCAAAAAGACAAAGATCTTTATACTTTTTCCAAAAAAAACAACAAACGTTAATTCGGGGTTCGCCCGGTCAAACCCCGGGCCCAATGGTAGATTCCGTCCACCCATAACCTCACGAGTTCATATATGTGATTAGTTTCAAAATGCGAGTCCAAATCGACTTTTAAAACTCAATTTCTTATTTTTCAAAAACATAGCAAAGTTTCGCCAATTTCTACTTTGATTCAAATGATTTTGATGTTAAAATCTAAGATATGTTGATGGAATATGATTAGAGATATATTAGAATCACTTGTCTAAGGTTTGTAGGTGAAAATCCCTTCTCCAAATCGCCTCCTACAGAGTCTAGGGTTCAAAAATGTGAGAATGAGTTCAAAACTCCCGTCTGCCAACTCTTTAACAAGCTCCAATTGTCGCATTTGCGACACATGGTTTGCATTTGCGAACTGGGGAACATCGCAAAGTCGGACAAATTGTTCGCAATTGCGAACATGACCAAATTCTGCGAGCTTTGCAAATGCGAAGGTGAGATCGCATTTGCGACAACTGCCCATCACCAATCGCCTTCGCAAATGCAAGCCTGGTGTTTGCATTTGCGACACCAGAGCACCGGACCATCAGTTTTTGCAAATTTTTAGTCCAAAATACTTTTGGAATGTGTCCGAAACTTATGCGAGCCATTGGGGCTCCAAACTAAACATACACACAAGTCGAACAATATCATACAAACTCGCTCGCGCGATCAAAACATAAAACTAACATTTAAACTACGAATCGAACACTAAAACGCATGATTTTCAAAGAAAATTTCAAGAACTTTTAGAATTACAACTAAGCATCCGAAACCTATCAAATCAGCTCCAAACGACACCAAATTTTGCAGACAAGTTCTAAATGCCATAACATACTTATTCCAATCCCAAAATCCAATTCTGAGCTCGATAGCTAAATGTCAACCTACGGTCAAACCTTTCAACTTTAAATTGCCAAATTTTGGCAAGTCAACACAAATCAACCTACGGACTTTCAAAATCAATTCTAGGTATACGCCCGAGTACGAAATCACGATACGAAGCTATCGAAGCTATAAAAACATAGTTCCTGGGTGGTTTTCACAAAAGTCAAAGTTTAGTCAATAATTTCAAATTTAAACTTCTAAGTCAAGATTCAAGGATCCAATTAAACCCGAAATCTTTCCAGAACGAAACTAATCAGCCCCGCAAGTCAAAAAAGCATAAATACACATGTGTGAAGCAGTAAAAAGGGGTAATGGGGTGAAATTACACAAAATGACAAATCGGGACGTTGCACATCATTATACATGTGTTATCTTTATATTAGACTCTGACTGTCTTCTTCTGCGCTTGTCACTGCGTTCAGCCCAAGGTTAGTTCTGTTATTTATTGAGTACATGGTCGGTTGTACTCATACTAGACTCTGCGCTTCGTGTGCATATCCATGTACATCTGGACTTGGTGATTGCTAGATTTGTGCTAGTACCTGTTTGAAAATTTCAAGGTAGCTGCTATGACGTCCGCGAACCTTGACTCTCTTTTTCTTATTTTCTTTAGTATTGTTCTATTACTCAGACAGTTGTACTAGGGAGCTTGTTTATGTTTTGATACTCATTAGTTCTCATGTACTCGTTGACACCATATTTTGGGGTGGTTATAGTGTTATTTGTAGCAGATATTTATGATATTTCCACTGTTTAGTTTATTAAACAATGTTTATTCAAATGTCTAATTGCTATGCGATTGTCTTGCCTAGCAAGTGTGTTAGACGCCATCACGACGGGTTGAGATTTTTGTTCGTGACAATTTTATATAAATCTCAAACACACCCAACAGAATATACAACAATCCAATAAAAAATAACTCAAAATTAGGAGAAATATTTAAAAATACATTACCACATCATAGGTTCTAGAAGTTGATATCTCTACATAATCATAATGATTGTTTGCGACCTCAACTTCAGTACAAATCTTATTTTAGTATTTTGTACGAACCTCAATACAAATTTTATTTTAATAATTATGAACCACAGGTGCCATGGGGGCTGAAAACGGAACACTCCCAGGAACCAGGGTGACACTTGGGGCCACAAGATGCACCAATACAGTCGTTGTCAGTCTTACAACACCTAGTGTACAAACATCCAAGTTTTTTAGGACGACTAAAATAGAAGGGTCCTGCATACAAAATACAAGTCTCATAATACTCATACATTTATCAAAGCCATCACTAATTTGAAAAACAAATGAAGATTAATATCTAACTCCCTTTTGTTTGTGTGAATTCTATTGTGGTTAATTATTGGAACTTTACGAAATATAGTTTGAAAAGCTGCTAAAGCTTTTTCTTTTTAGGAGATAAATTTACTTTATGAGCACCACACAAACACATAAATATTTCAGTTTTCTTGAAAAAACTTTGTATTAAGACAATAGCCGTTGTCAGAAAAAATGATCAATACTATGATTTAAAATTATAGATTCCTTTTTACCTTACACTTATTCAAGATACAAATCGTATACTACATTTAAAACATTTCATTTAAAAATAGAACATTATACTAACTTAAGATGCGAAAAGTTTAAATTCTTTGCACACACTAAAGTTTGAGAGCTTAAAACTAAAAGTTTATCCCAATATACTTCATATATGCGGATACATTTGTGCCAATTATCAATTTCTATACGCCCTATCATTAAATGATATTTATGTTTTTTGACACCTTAAATAATTATCACACATTGATGCTTGGACTAAAATCTGATCAATTAGAACTATAAATAGAGTCACATACCATAATAACTTTATATGATCGATTAACATATGTATTAATCTTTTGAATGTAGAAAGTAGATCTTTCATGATCATGCTATTAGTATTATGGTAGCTATTATATTAATGTCTAATGCTTGTTGTGTCCTATAAAGGAGAAATGTATACTTAAAAAAATGTAATTAAGGCAATATAGTACGGGAAAAAATAAGTTGACCAACAGGCATACCATAACGAGTCGCAACCACTTGAACAAATTCATCAACTTTTTCGGCGTCAAGGTCTTTTGATACCGGAAGTTGTAAAACATTCAACTCAGTCGACTTGACCTCCTCATTTGCCATAAGTTGTAGAGCTGCCATATTTGTAATAAAGTTTGTGTTAATTATTTTGATATCTAAAAATAATCTCTTTTGATAGTTGGGGTTGAAGTAGGGGGAGAAAGTAGTGAGAGAAAAATCCGAACATTTATATATAATAAAATTATACTAACCAGATGCATAAAGTAAGAAGGCTAGAACCAAACAAAACATCGTTGGAGAACTCTTTCCACCCATTATGATCAATGAAGAAAAACTACGATTATGAAAAAGAAGTTGCAACAATTGTATTGCCTTCGTGATAAATCTATAGGGAGAGTAACAAGCTTTTCTTTCCTTGTTATAAAAGAGGTAATAGTTAATTGAGTCGGAAAAAAATGACATTAGTATTATTAAATACAAATTACTGGTTTTGATTGAGCAAGATAAAAGTGACATTTCAACTAACATATACAAATTATTGGTTTTGAAAAATTTTCATAGAAAATGACATTCTTGTACCAAATATAAATAATAGGCATCTTATCTCGTCTACAACTTTTTACATGTTGCTTTTTTAAATTTATTATATCATTATAATGTGTATAATTTCTCCATTAATGTCATTGCTTTTAAAATTTGCAAGAAAATTTTATTAATACAAGACGATAGTTATTGAAAGTAAGAAACATCATTATACCTAAAAGATCCTCTTACTAATGCAAAGCAGTACTTAAAAATAAATATTTTTAATATACAGTAAAAGTCTAGAAATTAAGAACAAATGTTACAATGAAAAGGCTAACATATCTGTCACCATCCAAAATCTCATCTAGTCGTGATGGCACCTAACTGCGACATGCTAGGTAAGCCAAACAACAAATAACACAACTCGAATGAAAGATTATCAATAAATAATAAATAAGATTGAGAAAATTCATACAATTATCCGAAGGACTGGTAGTACACGTCATGAGCGACTAAGAACAACATTACGAGTGCAACTCTAATATGAACAGAGATTACATCATCTATGTAAAATTTACATAAACAGAATATAAAACCTAAACGACCATGAATAAGTGACACCTTGTGTCTAGAACGCTGGTATCTCTTCAATGTTGGCCTTCATCATCACAGGAGCTCAACTCTGAAATCTGCACGCAAAGTGCAAAAGTATAGTATGAGTATAACTAACTCCATGTACTTAGTAAATCTTTTGATTAACCTCATTGAAGTAGTGACGAGACTTTAAGTCAAAAGATACTAATTTTATGAAACCTGAAATGTTCATGAATGTACATGTGCACAATAACAATAACGAAATCTAAGCACGAAGGACAAGTAAGGCCATCGATATATATAGACAAGACATGCATGAGCATTGTAAACAAACTAACAATTCAACGTATAGAAAAGATATGAATTTGATATCAAATAACCAGTCAACAGTTGCATATAAAAAAGATATGCATGGATAAACAAGCCAATTTACACGGATTAATATATAGAGAAGATATGTACCGTAAATTATTTCATCATGTAAAGCAACATATAGAGAAGATATGAATAAAAGACATGTATACATTACAGTGATAGCATTTATAGAAGATATATGTCATGACCCAAAATCCCAACCAGTTGTGATGACGCCTAACACATTTGCTAGGCAAGCCGGACATAGCAATAAAGAACCAAAATAACAGAATTTACAGAAATAACATACGTCTAAAATCTCAATATAGCAAAATACCACTAATACATGATATATGGTCAATACATAGAGCTCTAATACGGAAATACAAGTCTGAAATGAACAAGAACAATACTGTCTGAAATAAAGACAAAGTAATTAAGAAAAGAGATGCCAAGACTGCGGTCAAGAATGTAGTTCTACCTCGTCTCTCAGCAATCAACTCTGCTGCTAGCCTCGGCTACTAATGACTAGGTCTGACACCTGGATTTGCACAATTAAGTGTAGAGTGTAGCATGAGTACAACCGACCCAATGTACTCAGCAAGTAATATAACTAACCTTGGCGAGGTAAAGGAGGCAATAAATATAAGTACAACATGCTATAACCTATACAGTTTCATCAATTCAACAAGTACAAAAACAAATAGTGTGACCAACTCAAAAATGTAACGACCCGAGAGGTGATTTTAAGTATTTACACTTCTTTCGATGGTTTGAGGGCTTGAGTAGCTTCATATGGTTTATTATGGCCTACGAGTATCGTCAGTTTAGTTTTCAAGTGGTTCAGAATTTATTTGAGAGAATAATTCTTAGATAGAAAATTTTAAATAAGAAGAGTTGACCAAGTTTGACTTTTATGCATTTGACCTAGGATCAGAGTTTTGATGGTTTCGGTAGATCTGTATGGCAATTTTGGACTTGGGCGCATGCCCAGATTTGCATTTGAATGTTTCTAAAAGGTTTTGACTATAATTGGCAAAAGTTGGCAATATGAAGGTTTGGAAAGTTCATAAGTTTGATCGGGAGTTGACTTTGATGTTATTGAGCTTGGATTATTGTTCTAGGAGTTAAAATAGGTTCATTATATCATTTGCAACTTGTGTGCGAAATTTGAGGTGATTCCAAGTTGTTTAGATGTGTTCGGAAAATAATTCATTAAGCTTGATTTGAGGTGTGATTCATAGTTTTGATGTTGTTATATTGGATTTAATACCTCAATCAGTTCCGTATTTTGATGACGGGTCCTAGGGGCTCGGGTGATTTTGGATAGTTTAGGTTGTGTTGCACTCGTTGTTTTATGTTTCGACGCCGTTTCTTCAAGCATAAAGGGTACTATATTAATAAAATAAGCTCTAAATTCTATTTTGATTAAAGTATTATATATTTATCATAATTAGAGAGCCATAGAAAAAAGAATCATTGAATTTGGATATTGTATGAGGGAGATATTCTTATTTGAGTGTGAGAGAAGAAAGTTGGTGCTGGTGATTCGCAGATGCAAAGTTAGGTCCGTTTTGCGACCCCGTACGTGCAAAATATGGTCTGCAAAAGCGGAAATGACTGTTGAAAAATCGTAAGTGCGGCGTTTTGGGCAAAAAACCGGGAATCCCTATGTATAAAAAAAATCAGATTGTGTTCTTTTGGTATTTTGAGCATATCTTGAGTTCTATAGCTCCAATTGAGGTGCTTTTTGTGGCGTTCTTCTCGTCTTCTCATGTAATTCAGTAAATATTCTTAATCTTTGTATTTTAACACAATTACAGTAGTTCATTTATTAATTAATCCATATTTTGATTGGAGAATTGGGATTTTTATCAAAAATATTTCTAAAGTGAATTCGAGTCATCCCAAGAGCAAGGTTGAGGAGTTCTTGGAGGGAGGGAGCCGAAGGTCTATTGGAAACAGCCCCTCTACCCCAGGGTAGGGGTAAGGTGTAATGACCCAACCAGTCATTTTGAGCATTTGCACTTCGCTCGATAGTTTACGGACATGAGTAACTCCGTATGATGCATTATGCCTTATGTGAATTATCGGGTTTGGGTTTTAGGTTTTTCAGAATTGATTTGGAGGAATGATTCTCACCTAGAAGCTTTAAATTTGAAAGGTTTGACCAAGTCTTGACTTTTTTGAGTACTCGACCTCAGATTCAAATTATGATTATTCCAATAGTTTCTTATGGTGATTTTGGACTTAGTAGCGTGTCCGAAAAATTATTTGGCGTTCCGTAATGAAATTAGGCTTGAAATGCCGAAAGTTAAATTTTTAAAAGTTTGACCGGGGGGTTGACTTTTTAATATCGGGGTCGGAATCCGATTCTGGAAATTAGATTAGGTCCGTAATGTGAAATGTGACTTGTGTGCAAACTATGAGGTCAATCGGACGTGATTTGATAGGTTTCGGTATCGGTTGCGGAAGTTGAAGTTTGAAAGTTTATTGAATCTGAATTGAGGTGTGATTCATCGTTTTGATATTGTTAGGTGTGATTTGAGGCTTCGAGTAGGTCCGTATTATGTTATGGGACATGTTGGTATATTTGGTTGAGGTCCTGGGGCCCTCGGGTGAATTTCGGATGGTTAACGGATCAAATTCAGACTTAAGGAATTGCTGGAACTGCTGCCTACTAGTGTGATCGCACCTGCGAAGCTTTTGATCGCAGGTGCGAAGCCGCATGTGGACGCAAACCAGTCACAGAAGCGACCAAGAGTGGAACTGAGCAGTGCTCGCAGGTGCGAAGAAATTGCTCGCATCTGCGAGGCCGCATGTGCGAAGGGGAATGCGCGTCTGCGAGCCCGCATATGCAAGATTTTAGAAGGCAGGTTGTTTCCGCAGGCGCGCATTATGTCCGAAAAAGCGGATGCGCAGGTGCTCGCCCAAGCACCACAGGTGCGGAAAAGCCTGGGCAGTGTTAAAAACGAGGGTTTCCAAGATTTTTCTCATTTTGGAGCTCGGTTTGGGAGATTTTGGAGAGGAAGTTTTCCACACAACTTTGGATAAGTGTTGACTCCCTTGTGTTAATAGTCCATGAATCTATCTTCATTTTTAGCAATTGGCTGATTAATTTAAAGAGAAAAATTGGGGTGTTGGCCTAAAGTTCATAATGCAGATGTTTGAGTTTTGAACATCGATTTGGAGTCAGAATGGAGTGAAATTAGTATGGTTGAACTTGTAATTTGATGGGTTGCCGTATTTTGTGAGTTTCGTCGGATTACGAGACGTGGGCCCCACAGATGATTTTTGGGGGCGTACTTTCGGATTTTATGGAAAATATTAGTATTTTGATATGGAATAGATTCCTATAATTTGGTTGACTGAATCAAATTATTTGTGACTAGATTCGAGTCGTCGGAAGTTGTTACGCGCAGAATGGAATTTCTGGAGAATTATTTAGCTCGCTCGACATTGGATTCGGCTTGTTCGAGGTAAGTAACTCTTCTAACCTTGGAGCTGAGGGTCTGAACCCTGAATATATGTATTATGTGAATTGTTGGGAGGTGACGCACAAGCTAGGTGACGGGCGTGTGGGCGTGCACTATAGAAATTGCGACATAATTGTTTATGTGGAATTTTGTGGTTAAATAATCTTGGCATTTTCCATGTTGTTTTATGCGACAACTGCCTATCACCTATCGCCTTAAGAAATGCGAGCCTGGTGTTCGCATTTGCGACACCAGAGCA
>AWOL01S0048395.1:0-16064 GCA_000715115.1 Nicotiana otophora | reverse complement strand
TATGAACCCTGAATATATGTATTATGTGAATTGTTGGGAGGTGACGCACAAGCTAGGTGACGGGCGTGTGGGCGTGCACTATAGAAATTGCGACATAATTGTTTATGTGGAATTTTGTGGTTAAATAATCTTGGCATTTTCCATGTTGTTTTATGCGACAACTGCCTATCACCTATCGCCTTAAGAAATGCGAGCCTGGTGTTCGCATTTGCGACACCAGAGCACCAGACATCAATTTTTGCAAATTTTCAGTCCAAATTACTTTTGGAACGTGTCCGGAACTTATCCGAGCCATTGGGGCTCCAAACTAAACATACACACAAGTCGAACAATATCACAGGAACTCGCTCGCGCGATCAAAATATAAAACTAACATCTAAAACTACGAATCGAACACTAAAACGCATGATTTTCAAAACAAAATTCAAGAACTTCTAGAATTACAACTAAGCGTCTAAAACCTATCAAATCAATTCCAAACGACACCAAAGTTTGCAGACAAGTTCTAAATGCCATAATGTACTTATTCCAAATCCGAAAATCAAATTCCGAGCTCGATAGCTAAAACTCGACCTACGGTCCTTTCAACTTTAAATTGCCAAATTTCGGCAAGTCAACATAAATCAACCTACGGACTTTCAAAATTAATTCTGGGCATATGCCCGAGTCCAAAATTACGATACGAAGCTATCGAAGTCATAAAAACACAGTTCCTGTGTTATTTTCACAAAAGTCAAAGTTTGGTTAATAATTTCAAATTAAACTTCTAAGTCAAGATTCAAGGGTCCAATTAAACCCGAAATCTTCCCAGAATGAAACTAATTAGCCCCGCAAGTCAAAAAAGCATAAATACACATGTGTGAAGCAGTAAAAAGGGGTAATGGGGTGAAATTACACAAAATGACAAATCGGGACGTTGCACATCATTATACATGTGTTATCTTTATATTAGACTCTGACTGTCTTCTTCTGCGATTCTCACTGCGTTCAGCCCAAGGTTAGTTTTGTTACTTATTTAGTACATGGTCGGTTGTACTCATACTAGACTCTGCACTTCGTGTGCATATCCAGGTACATCTGGACGTGGTGATTGCTAGATTTGTGCTAGTACCTGTTTGGAAATTTCAAGGTAGCTGCTATGACGTCCGCAAACCTTGACTCTCTTTTCATTAGTTTCTTTAGTATTGTTCTATTACTCAGACAGTTGTACTAGGGAGCTTGTTTATGTTTTAATACTCATTAGTACTCATGTACTCGTTGACACCATATTTTGGGGTGGTTGTAGTAGTATTTATGTTATTTGTAGCAGATATTTATGATATTTCTACTGTTTAGTTTATTAAACAATGTTTATTCAAATGTTTAATTGCTATGCGATTGTCTTGCCTAGCAAGTGTGTTAGACGCCATCACGACGGGTTGAGATTTTTGTTCGTGACAATTTTATATAAATCTCAAACACACCCAACAGAATATACAACAATCCAATAAAAAATAACTCAAAATTAGGAGAAATATTTAAAAATACATTACCACATCATAGGTTCTAGAAGTTGATATCTCTACATAATCATAATGATTGTTTGCGACCTCAACTTCAGTACAAATCTTATTTTAGTATTTTGTACGAACCTCAATACAAATTTTATTTTAATAATTATGAACCAGAGGTGCCATGGGGGCTGAAAACGGAACACTCCCAGGAACCAGGGTGACACTTGGGGCCACAAGATGCACCAATACAGTCGTTGTCAGTCTTACAACACCTAGTGTACAAACATCCAAGTTTTCTAGGACGACTAAAATAGAAGGGTCCTGCATACAAAAAACAAGTCTCATAATACTCATACATTTATCAAAGCCATCACTAATTTGGAAAAAAAATGAAGATTAATGTCTAACTCACTTTTATTTGTGTGAATTCTATTGTGGTTAATTATTTAAACTTTACGAAATATAGTTTGAAAAGCTGCTAAAGCTTTTTCTTTTTAGGAGATAAATTTACTTTATGAGCACCACACAAACACATAAATATTTCAGTTTTCTTGAAAAAACTTTGTATTAAGACAATAGCCGTTGTCAGAAAAAATGATCAATACTATGATTTAAAATTATAGATTCCTTTTTACCTTCACTTATTCAAGATACAAATCGTATACTACATTTATAAAATTTCATTTAAAAATAGAACATGATACTAACTTAAGAAGCGAAAAGTTTAAATTCTTTGCACACACTAAAGTTTGAGAGCTTAAAACTAAAAGTTTATCCCAATATACCTACGGATACATTTGTGCCAATTATCAATTTCTATACGTCCTATCATTAAATGATATTTATGTTTTTTGACACCTTAAATAATTATCACACATTGATGCTTGGACTAAAAACTGATCAATTAGAACTATAAATAGAGTCACATACCATAATAACTTTATATGATCGATTAACATATGTATTAATCTTTTGAATGTAGAAAGTAGATCTTTCATGATCATGCTATTAGTATTATGGTAGCTATTATATTAATGTCTAATGCTTGTTGTGTCCTATAAAGGAGAAATGTGTACTTAAAAAAATGTAATTAATGCAATATAGTACGGGAAAAAATAAGTTGACTAACAGGCATACCATAACGAGTCGCAACCACTTGAACAAATTCATCAACTTTTTCGGCGTCAAGGTCTTTTGATACCGGAAGTTGTAAAACATTCAACTCAGTTGACTTGACCTCCTCATTTGCCATAAGTTGTAGAGCTGCCATATTTGTAATAAAGTTTGTGTCAATTATTTTGATATCTAAAAATAATCTCTTTTGATAGTTGGGGTTGAAGTAGTGGGAGAAAGTAGTGAGAGAAAACTCCGAACATTTATATATAATAAAATTATACTAACCAGATGCATAAAGTAAGAAGGCTAGAACCAAACAAAACATCGTTCACCGATTATGATCAATGAAGAAAAACTACGATTATGAAAAAGAAGTTGCAACAATTGTATTGCCTTCGTGATACATTTATAGGGAGAATAACAAGCTTTTCTTTCCTTGTTATAAAAGAGGTAGTAGTTAATTGACAACAACCCAGTATAATCCCACTAGTGGGGTCTGAGGAGGGTAGTGTGTACGCAGACCTTACCCCTGCCCTGGGGTAGAGAGGCTGTTTCCAATAGACCCTCGGCATCCTTCTCTCCAAGAACTCCCCACCTTGCTCTTGGGGTGACTCGAACTCACAACCTCTTGGTTGGAAGTGGATGGTGCTTACCATCAGAGCAACCCACCTTGTCATGTAGTAGTTAATTGAGTCGGATAAAAATGATATTAATATTATTAAATACAAATTAATGGTTTTGATTGAGCAAGATAAAAGTGACATTTCAATTAACATATACAAATTATTGGTTTTGAACAATTTTCATGGAAAATGACATTCTTGTACTAAATATAAATAATAGGCATCTTATCTCGTCTACAACTTTTTACATGTTGCTTTTTTAAATTTATTATATCATTATAATGTGTATAATTTCTCCATTAATGTCATTGCTTTTAAAATTTGCAAGAAAACTTTATTAATACAAGACGATAGTTATTGTAAGTAAGAAACATCATTATACCTAAAACTCTAATGCAAAGCAGTACTAAATAATAAATATTTTTAATATACACTNGCATCCTTCCCTCCAAGAACTCCCCACCTTGCTCTTGGGGTGACTCGAACTCACAACCTCTTGGTTGGAAGTGGATGGTGCTTACCATCAGAGCAACCCACCTTGTCATGTAGTAGTTAATTGAGTCGGATAAAAATGATATTAATATTATTAAATACAAATTAATGGTTTTGATTGAGCAAGATAAAAGTGACATTTCAATTAACATATACAAATTATTGGTTTTGAACAATTTTCATGGAAAATGACATTCTTGTACTAAATATAAATAATAGGCATCTTATCTCGTCTACAACTTTTTACATGTTGCTTTTTTAAATTTATTATATCATTATAATGTGTATAATTTCTCCATTAATGTCATTGCTTTTAAAATTTGCAAGAAAACTTTATTAATACAAGACGATAGTTATTGTAAGTAAGAAACATCATTATACCTAAAACTCTAATGCAAAGCAGTACTAAATAATAAATATTTTTAATATACACTAAAAGTCTAGAAAGTAAGAACAAATGTTACAATGAAAAGGCTAACATATCTGTCACGATCCAAAATCTCATCTGGTCGTGATGGCACCTAACTGCGACATGCAAGGTAAGTCAAACAACAAATAACACAACTCGAATGAAAGATTATCAATAAATAATAAATAAGATTGAGAAAATTCATACAATTATCCGAAGGACTTGTAGTACACGTCATGAGCGACTAAGAACAACATTACGAGTGCAACACTAATATGAACAGAGATTAAATCATCTATGTAAAATTTACATAAACAGAATATAAAACCTAAACGACCATGAACAAGTGACACCTTTGTTATATAATTTATAACTTGTGTGTGAAATTTGAGGTGATTCCAAGTTGTTTAGACGTGTTCGGAAAATAGTTCATTAAGATTGATTTGAGGTTGTAATATTGGATTTAATACCTCAATCAGTTTCGTATTTTGATGACGGGTCCGAGGGGCTCGGGTGATTTTGGATAGTTTGGGTTGTGTTGCACTCGTTGTTTTATATTTCGATGTCATTTCTTCAAGCATAAAGGGTACTATATTAATAAAATAAGCTCTAAATTCTCTTTTGGATTAAAGTATTATATATTTATCGTAATTACAGAGCCATAGAAAAAAGAATCGTTGAATTTGGACATTGTATGAGGGAGATATTCTTATTTGAGTGTCAGACAAGAAAGTTGGTGCTGGTGATTCGCAGATGCAAAGTTAGGTCCGTTCTGCGACCCCGTAGGTACGAAATATGGTCCGTAAAAGTGGAAATGACTGCTGGAAAATCGTAAGTGCGACGTTTTTGGCGCAAAACCGGAAATCCCTATGTATAAAAAAATCAGATTACGTTCTTTTGGTATTTTGAGCATATCTTGAGTTCTATAGCTCCAATTGAGGTGTTTTTTGCGGCGTTCTTCTCGTCTTTTCATGTGATTCAGTAAATATCCTTAATATTTGTATTTTAACAAAATTACAGTAGTTCTTTTATTAATTAATCCATATTTGGATTGGAGAACTCGGATTGTTATCAAAAATATTTCTAAAGTGAATTCGAGTCATCCCAAGAGCAAGGTTGAGGAGTTCTTGGACGGAGGGAGCCGAGGGTCTATTGGAAACAGCCCCTCTACCCCAGGGTAGGGGTAACGTGTAACGATCTAACTGATCGTTTTGAGCATTTGCACTTCGCTCGGTAGTTTGCGGACATGAGTAGCTCCGTATGATGCATTATGACTTATGTGAATTGTCGGTTTTGGTTTTTACGTTTTTCAGAATTGATTTGGAGGAATGATTCTCACCTAGAAGCTTTAAATTTGAAAGGTTTAACCAAGTCTTGACTTTTTTGAGTAATCGACCTCAGATTCAAATTATGATTATTCCAATAGCTTCTTATGGTGATTTTGGACTTAGTAGCGTGTCCGAAAAATTATTTGGAGTTCCGTAGTGGAATTAGGCTTGAAATGCCGAAAGTTAAATTTTTTAAAAGTTTGACCGGGGGGTTGACTTTTTAATATCGGGGTCGGAATCCGATTCTGGAAATTAGATTAGGTCCGTAATGTGAAATGTGACTTGTGTGCAAACTATGAGGTCAATCGGACGTGATTTGATAGGTTTCGGTATCGGTTGCGAAAGTTGAAGTTTGAAAGTTTATTGAATCTGAATTGAGGTGTGATTCGTCGTTTTGATATTGTTAGGTGTGATTTGAGGCTTCGAGTAGGTCCGTATTATGTTATGGGACATGTTGGTATATTTGGTTGAGGTCCTGGGGCCCTCGGGTGAATTTCGGATAGTTAACGGATCAAATTCAGACTTAAGGAATTGCTGGAACTGCTGCCTACTAGTGTGATCGCACCTGCGAAGCTTTTGATCGCAGGTGCGAAGCCGCATGTGGATGCAACCAGTCACAGAAGCGACCAAGAGTGGAACTGAGCAGTGCTCGCAGGTGCGAAGAAATTGCTCGCATCTGCGAGGCCGCATGTGCGAAGGGGAATGCGCATCTACGAGCCCGCATATGCGAGATTTTAGAAGGCAGGTTGTTTTCGCAGGCGCGCATTATGTCCGCAAAAGCGGATGCGCTGGTGCTCGCCCAAGCACCACAGGTGCGGAAATGCCTGGGCAGTGTTAAAAACGAGGGTTTCCAAGATGTTTCTCATTTTGGACATTTTGGAGCTCGGTTTGGGCGATTTTGGAGAGGAAGTTTTCCACACCACTTTGGGTAAGTGTTGACTCCCTTATGCTAATAGTCCATGAATCTTTCTTCATTTTTAGCAACTGACTGATTAATTTAAAGAGAAAAATTGGGGTGTTGGCTTAAAGTTCATAATGCAACTTTTTGAGTTTTGAATATCGATTTGGAGTCGGAATGGAGTGAAATTAGCATGGTTGAACTTGTAATTGGATGGGTTGCCGTATTTTGTGAGTTTCGTCGGATTACGAGACGTGGGGCCCATGGGTGATTTTTGGGGGCGTAATTTCGGATTTTATGAAAAATATTAGTATTTTGATATGGAATAAATTTCTATAATTTGGTTGATTGAATCAAATTATTTGTGACTAGATTCGAGTCGTCGGAAGTTGTTACGCGCATAATGGAATTGCTGGAGCATTATTTAGCTCGCTCAACATTGGATTCGGCTTGTTCGAGGTAAGTAACTCTTCTAACCTTGGAGCTGAGGGTATGAACCCTGAATATATGTATTATGTGAATTGTTGGAAGGTGACGCACATGCTAGGTGACGGGCGTGTAGGCGTGCACTATAGAAATTTGTGACATAATTGTTTATGTGGAATTTTGTGGTTAAATAATCTTCTCATTTTCTATGCGGGTTTATGTGTTAAAGAAATGGAGCTGAAAAGCATATTAAAAACTATGTTGAGGCTATGTGCAAGTATTTAGGGACCCACAGAGGTCATATTGCTTGTTTTAAATTGAAAATTCATACTCAGTAATATTCATGTCATTACATATCATATCTCAGTCTCTGTTATTATTTATTGATACATCATATCATCATTTTTGGACTATTTTCATGATATTGTGAGCCCATGAGAGAGAGACTGGAGAGATAGATGACTGAGTGAGGTCGAGGGACTGATTGTGAGTATTATTATGTGGATCGGGGTTGATCGCCTGCAGCAGGACTTATAGGCTTTATTATATCACGTGAGTTATCCGTTCAGATTATAGCGCTTGGGTTGAAGGAGCCCCTCCGGAGTCTATACATTCCCAGTGAGCGTGGTTGTTTATATTTAGGGATGGATCTTCCTTGGACATGGATCTTGTCCGAAGTATTTATATACCTGGAGATGGATCTTCTCCATGGGGCCAGATTTGCCTTCCTCAGTACTGAGTGACTGATGGTCAGTGATGTATATATTCCGGGATAGATCTTCCCTGGGCCATATGGGCCATGTACAGTATCGAGTGGTTGAGCATGATGAGTGGAAAGTAGGAGTGATATTGAGTACTCTGAGAGTCTGAGTAAATAATTCATTTCTGGGATAAATTGCATTGACATGCACACATAACATGCATGCATCGAGATGCATTTCCCTCATGTTGTACGGTATTACATCACTCATGATTTATCACACATGTTGACAGATGGGCATAGTGATGCATTTGTTTTACACTGGTTATCTGGAAAGAAAATGAAACATCTTAGAAAGGATTTTGGGATAAATTATTGTTATTAAACTTATTCATATTTTTTTGGCAATTTCGGTAAACGATTTGGATTTCACTGATGTACTTGAAAAGGTAGAACTATTTTCGGAAATCATGATTGTTTTTAGCATCTTATCTCTGAGTTATGTCTTGTATTATTTGCTTTACGTTGTTATGAATTGTTGTTGGTATTTGGTGGTGGACCCGACCTTGGTAAAAGCTCGTCACTACTTTCAACCTAAGGCTAGGTTTGTTACTTACTCAGTACATGGGGTCGGTTCTACTGGTACTAAACTTCCACACATTGCGTGCAGATGTTGGTTGTTGTTGTTGTTTTGCTTGATGGTAGCTGGATCTGAAGATGTACATGCGTTCCGGTTGTAGCTGCCTCTTGTTCATGGTAGCTGTAGATTCATATAACTCTATTTATATACTTTTCAAACAGATGATGTATTTACTTCATACTAGCTTTGTATACTCTATTCTTAGAAGCTCATGATTTGTACTACCAGTTCTTGAGGAATGTATAACATTAAGATCTTTATTTACTTAAATTGCTTTAATAATTGTTATTGGAATTGGATAGTTGAAAGTTGGCTTACCTAACAAGTTGGGTTAGGTGCCATCATGACTAGTTGAATTTTGGGTCGTGACATAAGGTCTGCGTACACACTACCCTCCCCAGACCCTACTAGTGGGATTATATTGGGTTGTTGTTGTTGTTGTTTGTTATTTCTAAAGTGAATAATTAAGTTTTGGACATCGATTCAGAGTCGGAATTGAATAAAATTAGTATGGTTGGACTCGTATTCAAATGTATTGTCGGAATTTGTGAGTTTTGTTGGGTTCTAAGTGCGGGTCTGGGTTAACCTTTTGGTTGACTTTGAGTATTTGATAAAATATTTGACCTTTATTGCTTGGGTTTATATCCCATGGCATTATTTGATGTTTTTGAGTTTCTTTTGGCTAGTTTTGAACCGTTCGGAGATTGAGTCATGCGGGATGGCTGTTCTAGAGTATTATTTGGCTTACTCGATATTTGATTTGTCTTGTTCAAGGTAAGTAACATATCTAAAATTAGATTTGAGGGTAATTAACCCTAGGAATGGTGTTATATGTGATGTGTTAGGGTGACGGGCGTGCATGCATGCACGGGGATGTTCATGATTTGAGTGGAGTTTAGACTATTACCGGACTTGTGTTACTATAATGCTTTCTTATATCAGTGTTTTCTTTATTCACTTGATTAATTGAGCTATAATTTATGTTAGAAATCATGTTTAGGCTATATGCTTATTTGGTTGAGATGTAATAGGGTTATTCTTTCTGTTTTGAGCTGTACGTTGTAATTGCGGTGATTTACTTAGTCATGATTCATCATTTGCATTTCATGTCTCAATCTCTATACATTAATTATTTGCTACATCATACATGTTGTTGTCTTCCATATGTGATACTGTTTTGGCTGAATTCTATGAGATTGTGAGCCCTTGAGACTCAAGAGGTTGTTGACTAATATGGGTCGTAGAGCCGTATTGTGAGTGTTATATGGATTGGGTTGCACAACACAAAAAGCCTTATTATCTATTGAGTGATATATGGATCGGGTTGCACGCATGTCACGATCCAAAATTCCAACCTGTCGTGATGGCACCTATCACATTACTAGGCAAGCCGACAATCACATAATAACTACACATTTGGATTCAAAACATGATTTAATAAGTTCAACAGTGAAAAATCTCATAAATAAATGATAAGAACAACCATGACTCAGCTACAAAAATCCCAAAATCCTGGTGTCACCGAATACATGAGCTACTAATGTCAACATAGTCTAAAACTCTAGTACAACTGCCTGAGAAAATAGAATAGTACTGAAATAAAATAAATGGAAGGAGAGTCAAGGTCTGCGGGCGTCATAGCAGTTACATCAAGGTCTCCGAACATGTACTATCACCACTCTAGCAACCACCGCGTCCAGATGTACCTGGATCTGCACACGAATTGCAGAGTGTAGTATAAGTACAACCAATCCACTATACTTAATAAATAACAAGACTAACATTGGGCTGAAAGAAGGGACAAGATCAGGAAGATACAGTCTCAATCAAAATATTGACAACAAAGATATAACAAGATAATCACAGTAATAACTCAGAGAACAAGAAAACCGGATGTAGGTAGTTTTATGTTTCTTTTAGGAATAGGAGCCACTGTGAGATGAATTGAATTGGAGTAATTTCTCTTAACTTTGTTATGCCTTGAGAATAATGCGTACCTTGGTTGTGCCGCTTAGGCTCAGTTTTTGACTCTTGTATAAGTAGCTTAAATCGTATGATCTTAACTTTGCTTAACTGCTTTGACTAGAATGTCTTGATGAGTCCAATCCTAAGTGAGTTATGTGCCATGTGTGTGTGAGGTTTATGTGTAATTCTGTGCATTTCATTTGATGTCTAGAACTTTTCCCGTGTGTTTGTAAAGCGAAATAGCAGTTTTGTTTAGTCTTGGAAGTGATATAGGCGTTTCTTTGTTGAACCAGTTATATAATTTAGCCTCATGATTGTTATGTATCGTAATTAACCCCTTTCAGCCTGTAATCTTGTTTCTGTGGCAACCACATTACAAGCCTTACCTATTTGTTTGAATTAACCATCTATTTGAACCTTTTCACCTCTCATGAGCACTTGAATTGTTATGAACTTTGTAAAAGTTAAAGTGTGGGGTGGTTGGTTTGGCTTTTGAGTAGAACTAATGAAATAAGGAGAAAGGTGTACTGTTTTGAAAAAACAAATTAAATAAGAAAAGCCACTTGAATTGAAAAAGAAAGAAAAGAAAGGAAAAAATAGTTGTATTGCTGTGAAGAATATTCCTTGATAGTGGTGACTCTTGATATAATTGTGCTTAAAGAAGTATGGAGTTAATATACATTGATATGAAGGTGGAGTTATGGTTTGACCTAAGTGTGGGGTTAAATGTTAAAGTACATGTATTAAAAGTGCTTAGGGAGGTGTAGTCACTCTTATATCCAAATGTATCCTACCCGACCCGTAGCCTACATTACAACCAATTAAAATCCTATTTGATCCTAGACTGAATGATCTCAATTAGTAGAGTAGTACACTACGGGCAAGCCCATGACACTTCTTTTGTGGCATATGAATGTTATTTCTGAGAGTAAGTGAATTCTTTCAATCTTGAGTTCCTAATTGTTCTTAAAATTTTATTGTGTGTGGAACTACTCTCTTTGTTGTGTGAGGGCCCTTGATTCATAAAGGAAAGGTAATGTCATTGACCTCTATGTTATAGTAAGTGAGTGAGTTGTGAATAATGCGTGATACTTGTGAGTCAAATTTTGAGGTGAAGATGTTACACGCTTGTGCTTATTCTATTTTAAAGATTTTTTGTGTGATGAATTAGGAGAATTATTTAAAAAGGTCGTGTCTATATAAAGTGTAGTTTGATTGCTCGAGGACGAGCAAGAGTTTAAGTGTGGGGTAGTGATGTTTGGTTATAATTATATATTTTACCTATATTTTGGGGCTTTAATGCTAAACTATACTATATTTGTACTTAATTGAGTCTATTTTATGTGTAGGTAAATTGGAGATGAAAGTAGAGCAAAAAAGGGATACTTAAACGTTGAAAGTGTGCTCGAGAACAGTAAAAAGGAGAGACCTGGCGAGGCTAGCCAAAAGCCAGGCTTTAACCTGGCGAGGCCAGCCAAAAGCCAGGCTGGACCAGGCTTTAGCCTGGCGAGGCCAGCCAAAAGCCAGGATGAAACTGGCATTAGGCTGGCGACGCCAGGCCTGGGGCCAGGTCCAATCCGAGTTTTGAAGACTTAATTCATTTCCAGGTTTGACTAGGACTTGTCCTACACGTTTAGGTCTTTTTCTACTCATATAAATAGACCTAAAAACAACACCGGGAGAAGACACGGCTTTGAGAGAAGAGGGGAGGCGCCAAACACTCGGGAGCAAGGATTTGATCAATTCTTCCATTGATTCCCTAGTACTCATTGATTTTATGTTTGAAAATATTATTTTGATGATTGTATGAACATGAGTGGCTAAGAACCCTATTGTTCTAGGGTCATGGGTATACATGAATGTTGACGTTTGAAGTTTAATTTGATGAAGTTGATTTTATCATATTGGATTGTTTATTTAATTCTATTTTTAATTATTTTGTTGAGGAGCTAATAGTAAAATACTATCTACGAATCTAGAGTTGAACTCGAAAGTGTGAATTCTAGATTGCATATAGAATTAAATAGAGCAAGTTCTTAAACCCGGGCATCGGGGAATAGATTCACAATTAGGATAGGCATATACCTAATTGCCTTGCTCGGTTGCAATACAGGAATTGTAATTGCGTTCTTGTTAATCTTAATTCCATAGACATATAGGTATTAAGTTAGCTTGAATAGGCGAGTAAGGAGTCGACAGATTCTTATGAGTAATATCAACTCTGTCAATCAACAATCTAGATAAATCAATTAGTTATTTTAAGCTAAGAATGCAACATGATTGTTAGATAACTCGTGACCCTAGAATATTACCTCCTATTGATTGTTATTCAAAACTATTTAAGTGTTGTGGTTGATTTCTAGTATTTTATTACTTGATAGTTTTTAGGTAGTAAATTAGAAAATTATCTATTTTGTAAGAAATCGCTTGAATGGATAAGCTATTTAAGTTTGAATTATTCAAAAGTGAATCATAAGTCTTCGTGGGAACGATACTCTACTCACTACTATATTACGTGACGACCACGTATACTTGCGTGTGCGTTTGGCCACAACAAGGGGCGGGTCGAATGAACGGGTCGCGTCTGGGTTGGGGTTAATGGGGTCATTTGGTTTGGGCTACTGAAGAGTGAAAATGGAGTGGGATAGTGGTTTGGGCTTGATTCTGGTCCGAATATTAGCCCCAAAGTAAGACTATAAATTAAAATATACTAAATATATCAAATATAATTTCTAAAAGTAATTAATAAATAATACAAATATTATTTATGCACTAAAATGATTATAAATAGTAAATTAGCATTTTAAAAAAAATTAAATGCTATTTTGGTGCAAATAATGTAATAAAAGAGTAATTATGCATGAGCATGGGCTATTAATGCAAAAATTACATAAATAACTAAAATATAAATATAATTATATGAAACGATATAAAATGTTTTAAAAACATGTATGTGAGTGCAAAATAACAAATTTGGATGGTTGAGCTATTGCAAATAATTTAGGAGAATAATTAGTAAATATTCAAGTAATTTGAATGCAAGAAAATCAATTTTAAAGCTTTAAAATTATGGAAAACAAAATGCTTGCATAAATCTTGTAAATTAAATAGTGGATGAAAAATGACATTTTGATAGTGTATTTACTATGTGAGGGCAAAATTAGGTATTAATAGCTTCCCCTTTTACCTTTGAATGATGAAGGTGTTGTCGGGTAAAGAAAATAATGACCAATTTTGGCTGAATTGATTGGGAAATTGTGTGATTCGGAAAAATGGGGATCGAACCCTTGTTCCTGAGTTGCCTACATATCCCTGGTGTTACAGGAATCAGGCCGTGTGTATTTCTAGATCTAACAACGAACAAAACCGATGGAGTTATTATAAGAATGGTCGTATGTTTTGAAAACGTTTTTTTTGGTAGGATAGTGTTGTGAGTAGCAGACAATTTTGGGTGGAGCTATGGATGTGATTTTGAACGTTATGGATATATAAGGCGAGTATTTGAGCGGTTACAGTATAAAATACAATCAATTGATGGTCGTTGGTTACGTTTGAGATGGTCAGGGATGTGAACATTGTGAACGGAAACCGGAGCAAAACTTGCTCCTGTTTGTAGAACGGTTACCTCCTGAGTTACCTGCAAAAAACTTAAAATATGATGCACGCGAATATATATAGGTTATTGTGAAAATTAAACATGATGCAAATTCCCTTCGGACCATGACGGTTGTCTTTGGACGATGGGGATGATATCCTTAGACCATGACATCCTCGGCCATGAAGCGTATGATAAGGGATTCACAATCCACGAAATGGTGTCCTTGGGCTATGATAATGATGCCTCTGGACTATGACGTCTTTGAATAATAATGTGCAATTTCGAGAGATCCTCAAACCATGTAATGGTGTCTCCCGGCTATGAGGATGGTGCCTTCGGACTATGACACCTTTGGACAAAACTGGCGATATTCCCGCCAATGAAATGCAAAGATATGATGCTTGGTCATACGCGAGGGCGAGAAAAGTCCAGGCTCAGTCTTGTATGAATTGGGGGTCGTGTTTAGCCCTATACGAATAAAGGGATAGTGTTTAGCCTTATGTAGTATAGTGGAGACAGTGTTTAGTCTTATACAAAGAAGGGAAGACAGTGCTTAGTCTCATGCAAAGAAACGGCAGTGCCTAGCCTTATGCCACTACGGAGGCAATGCTTAGCCTCGGGCAAGAATGGAGACAATGCTTAGTCTCATCCAAGGAAAGGAAGTGCTTAGCCTTATGCAATTACGGAGGCAATGCTTAGCCTTAGGCAAGAATGGAGACAATGCTTAGTCTCATGCAAGGAAAGGCAGTGCTTAGCCTTATGCAATTATGGAGGCAATGCTTAGCCTCTTGCGAGAAATGGAGACAAGGCTTAGTCTCATGCAAAGAAAAGACAATGCTTAGTATTATGCCATTGCGGAGGCAATGCTTAGCCTCAGGGAAGAATGGAGACAATGATTAGTCTCATAAAAATAAAAGGTGATGCTTAGCCGTATGCAATTACGGAGGCAATGCTTAACCTCATGCAAGAAATGGAGACAATGCTTAGTCTCATGCAAAGAAAAGACAGTGCTTAGCCTTATGAGCTTATGGAGGCAATGCTTAGCCTCATGGAAGAATGGAGACAATGATTAGTCTCATAAAAATAAAAGGTGATGCTTAGCCGTATGCAATTACGGAGGCAATGCTTAACCTCATGCAAGAAATGGAGACAATGCTTAGTCTCATGCAAAGAAAAGACAGTGCTTAGCCTTATGAGCTTATGGAGGCAATGCTTAGCCTCATGGAAGAATGGAGACAATGATTAGTCTCATAAAAATAAAAGGTGATGCTTAGCCGTATGCAATTACGGAGGCAATGCTTAACCTCATGCAAGAAATGGAGACAATGCTTAGTCTCATGCAAAGAAAAGACAGTGCTTAGCCTTATGAGCTTATGGAGGCAATGCTTAGCCTCATGCAAGAAATGAGGGCAATGCCTAGTCTCATGCAAAGAAAAGTCAGTGCTTAGCCTTATGCAATTAAGAAGACAATGCTTAGCCTCATGGAAGAAATGGAGACAAGGGTAGTCTCATGCTAAGAAACGGCAATGCTTAGCCTTGTGCAATTACGGAGGCAATGCTTGACCTCATGCAAGAAATGGAAACAAGGCTTAGTATCATGCAAGGAAAGCAAATAATAGATGTGAAAGGGTAAAGTATTTATTAGCTTGATGTGTTTGCGTTCGGCGACTTTTGTCGTTATGGAGATTGTGATTTGCTGTGCGTATTTATTGCGAATATTCTTGTTGTGTTCGTTGTACCTGCATTCAAAGAAAACTTGTGAGTTTTGTGGGGGAAGGTTGGTTCGTGCTCTTGACTCCTTGTTCCGCCTTTACTCCTGTTTGAGGTCTTGCTTGGGTGTCACGATCCAAAACTAACCCTGTCGTGATGGCGCCTATCATGGAACTAGGCGAGCCGACTCATTTCCAAAACAAACTGATATTTCATTTCAAAGATAATTCCAAGGTTATTTAAAATAAAAACTCCATTTAAAAGAGTTTAGATCAAGAAAAACAGAATTTGCGAAAAAGAAAATCCCGACATCGGGGTGTCACTAGTCATGAGCATCTACTATAATCTGTCTAATAATATCAAGGCTAACGTAGCCCGAAAAATAGCTAAATACAACTAGAGGGAGATAAGAGGGAGAAGAGAAGGGGCTGCGATCGTCAAACAGTTACCTTACTATCTCCAAGAAAACCTGCAACCAAAACACTCAATAACCGCTACCGTGTCCAGCTACACCTGAATCTGCACACAAAGTGCAGGGAGTAACGTGAGTACACCAACTCAGTAAGTAACAACAATAAATAAAATCTGAGCAGTAGTGACGAGAAATAAAGCATATTAACGTTCATATCATGAAATCTCAGTAAAGTACAACATGCTTAAAAATCA
>AWOL01S0048387.1:3937-18985 GCA_000715115.1 Nicotiana otophora | reverse complement strand
ATTAGCAACTTCAATCTATTTTAGCAATATAGCAAAATTGAACCAAAATATAGGAAAACGATCGTGCTTCTGGCTCACTTGAGCATTTTATCAAACACTATGTGTGAATTAATGTTTTAAGCCCTTTTTTAGAAGGATTCCATCTTTCCCCAACCCATTCTCTTCCATTTTTAGCTCACAACCTTTCCACATACATCAAGAATACATGCATGCAAGGTAAGCACTCCCATCCCCATGAACTACCTTACTTAATGTCCATTCTAGTTACATTTCGAAATTAAGAGCTTCGTGATAGAACCTTACCTCTTAGGATGAAGACCTAGGGTTCTTCTCTTGATAATCTTCAAAGTTTTATGCAAGAATTGATGAGTAACTTGATGAAGATCACTTTCTCCCTCTAGGACTCTGGCTCTCACTCTAAAGTATCAGATTTTGCTCAGAAATGACCCCTTACGTCTATTTTAACGAAGTAGGGTCGGGTTTTAAAAACCCAAAAATGAAGCTCTAGAACAGGTTCTGTTGTCGCATATGCGACCACATAATAGTTATGTTGTCTGCGAAATGACCGCAAAATTGGTGTGCCAAACCTGGAGAGGAACTAACCAGGTCTGCAGTCACTATACGGCCTGCAGACCTATATGCGGTCGCATAAGGCACCACAGAATGGTTCCACGGTAGCATAGTGCACCGCAGAACCACCCTCCAAAAAAGTCTAAGGATGATTATGCGACCAAAGTGCGGCCCGCGAACGGGTTATGCGGTCACATAATTGGACGCAAAATTGACCTCAAAATTGGCCCAAAAGGTTGCTTCACTGCGGCCATTCTGCGATCGCAGCACGGGCTGCATAAATGCCTACTTCTGCCAAACATGTCTCTTCAACTGCCCAGTGCACTGTTCAATCCAAAAAGTCCGAACCGCGGCTCGCAATCCCTCCGCGAAGCATTTCTACTAATATTAACCTCTACGCCTACTTTGGCATCATGGAATCCGGGTTATTAAGAAAACTTTAATGGGGCCTTACATCCTCCCCCACTTAAGATCATTCGTCCTCGAATGATGCTCAGGGTCCACTACATCTAATGAAACTCAATTTTTCATATCGTACACCAGCAGCTCCAAATTTAACTAACTCCCCAAATTCTGAAAACTTTCGCAAGAATTTCCTTTGCAACTAGGCCTATCCACCTGTCAGAGGGCCCAACAATCACATCCTAAAAACATATACACAATCCAACGATGTAACATAACTCATAACAATACCAACCGTGGCCACATGTAAACAACATATAATCAAAAGGGAACACCTTTACATTAACTGAACAAGTGATACAAAATTCACAGGCGACAAGTTCATAAAAAGCATTTCACAACCATTCAAACAAGTAAGGATACTTCTTCTTCATCTCTTCCTCGGCCTCCCAAGTGGCCTCTTCAACCTGCTGGTTTCGCCATAACACTTTCACCTAGGCAATTTATTTACTTCTCAACCTTCAGACTTGTCTATCAGGAATGGCAACTGGAATTGCTTCATATGACAATTCTTCATTAACCTCAATGGTGTCAACCGGCACAATAGCTGACGGATCTCCAACTACCTTCTTCAACATAGACACATGGAATACTGGGTGCACTAATGACATCTCATGTGGTAGTTCAAGCTTGTACGCCACCTGACAGATCCTTTGGATGATTCTGTACGGCCCGACATACCTCGGACTCAATTTCCCTTTCCTTCCGAACCGTATTATACCCTTCATGGGGGAAACCATCAAAAATACCCAATCATCCTCTTTGAACATGACGAACGTCCGAAAAAGATTTTTGATGACTTTTAGCGGTTCTCAACCGCTCCTTAATGATTTTAAATTTTTCCATAGTCTGATGCACGAGGTCTGGCCCTATCAACTCAGCTTCCCCAATCTCAAACCACCCAATGAGAAATCTACATCTCCGACCATACATTGCCTCAAACGGTGCCAACTAAATACTAGCATGAAAGCTGTTGTTATAAGCAACTAAATACTAGCATGAAAGCTGTTGTTATGAGGGGCAAATGATCATCCCAGCTACCCTTGAAGTAAAAAACACAAGCACTCAACATGTCCTCAAGCGTCTGAATAGTCCGCTCTGCTTGCCCGTCGGTTTGTGAATGGAAGGCTGTATTAAGATTTACCTGAGTACCCAAACCTTGCTGAAATTGCTTCCAAACATTGGCCGTGAAATGAGCCCCTCGATCGGAGATGATATAAATTAGAGTGCCATGGAGCCTGACTATTTCCTTGATATACAACTAAGCATACTGTATCGCTATGCCGGTAGATTTAACAGGGAAGAAGTGCGCTGATTTCGTGAGTCGGTCCACGATCACCCAAATTGAGTCAAACTTGCGCGGAGTGCACGGTAGCCCTACCTTGAAGTCCATATTAATCATTTCCCACTTCCACAATGGAATTCCTATTTTTTGTGCCAACCCACCAGGCCGTTGATGTCCGGCCTTCACTTGCTGATAATTCAGACACCTTTCTACAAATTTTGCCACATTCATTTTCATGTCATTCCACCAATAGACTTCCTTGAGATCCTGATACNCATCCTAAAAACATATACACAATCCAACGATGTAACATAACTCATAACAATACCAACCGTGGCCACATGTAAACAACATATAATCAAAAGGAACACCTTTACATTAACGGAACAAGTGATACAAAATTCACAGTTGACAAGTTCATAAAAAGCATTTCATAGCCATTCAAACAAGTAAGGATACTTCTTCTTCATCTCTTCCTCGGCCTCCCAAGTGGCCTCTTCAACCTGCTGGTTTTGCCATAACACTTTCACCTAGGCAATTTCTTTACTTCTCAACCTTCAGACTTGTCTATCAAGAATGGCAACTGGAATTTCTTCATATGACAATTCTTCATTAACCTCAATGATGTCAACCGGCACAATAGCTGACGGATCTCCAACTACCTTCTTCAACATAGACACATGGAATACCGGGTGCACTAATGACATCTCAGGTGGTTGTTCAAGCTTGTACGCCACCTGACCGATCCTTTGGATGATTCTGTATGGCCCGACATACCTCGGACTCAATTTCCCTTTCCTTCCGAACCGTATTATACCCTTCATGGGGTAAACCGTCAAAAATACCGAATCATCCTCTTTGAACTCTAAGTCTCTATGACGAATGTCCGAATAAGATTTTTGATGACTTTTAGCGGTTCTCAACCGCTCCTTAATGATTTTAACTTTTTCCATAGCCTGATGCACGAGGTCTGGCCCTATCAACTCAGCTTCCCCAATCTCAAACCACCCAATGGGAAATCTACATCTCCGACCATACATTGCCTCAAACGGTGCCAACTAAATACTAGCATGAAAGCTGTTGTTATAAGCAAACTCTATGAGGGGCAAATGATCATCCCAGCTACCCTTGAAGTAAAAAACACAAGCACGCAACATGTGCTCAAATGTCTAAATAGTCCGCTCTGCTTGCCCGTCGGTTTGTGGATGGAAGGCTGTATTAAGATTTACCTGAGTACCCAAACCTTGCTGAAATTTCTTCCAAACATTGGCCGTGAACTGAGCCCCTCGATCGGAGGTGATATAAATTAGAGTGCCATGGAGCCTGACTATTTCCTTGATATACAACTAAGGATACCGTATCGCTATGCCGGTAGATTTAACAGGGAAGAAGTGTGCTGATTTCGTGAATCGGTCCACGATCACCCAAATTGAGTCAAACTTGCGCGGAGTGCATGATAGCCCTACCCTGAAGTCCATATTAATCATTTCCCACTTCCACAATGGAATTTCTATTTTTTGTGCCAACCCACCAGGCCGTTGATGTCCAGCATTCACTTGCTGATAATTCAGACACCTTTCTACAAAGTTTGCCACATTCATTTTCATGTCATTCCACCAATAGACTTCCTTGAGATCGTGATATATCATTTTTAGAACCTGGATGCACGGAATGCCTACAAGAGTGAGCCTCTGTCGTGATTCTTTCCTGAAGACCATCTACATTCGGAACATATAGTTGCCCTTGGTACCTTAGTGTACCTTCATCCATGCCTAGCGCAAAAGCCATAATTTTCTATTTTTGAATCCCCTCATTCAATTGCACTAAAAATGGATCGTTGTATTGCTTCTCTTTGACTTCCACAACAAGCAATGATTCAGCCCTATTTTGCACAATTACCCCTCCTTTATTAGAGTTCGCAAGACAAACTCCCAAACTAGACAATGAATGGACTTCCTTGGACAATGACCTTTGATATACCTCCAAGTATGCTAAATTACCCATAGATTTCTGGCTAAGAGCATCTGCCACAACATTTGCTTTCCCTGGGTGATATAGAATATTGATGTCGTAATCCTTGAGTAACTCAACCATCTTCTCTGCCTCAGATTCATATCATTTTGTTTGAAAATATATTGAAGACTATTGTGGTCCGTGACTACATCCACGAGGACCCCATACAAATAATGACTCCAAATTTTCAATGCAAAAAACACCGCCGCAGGTTCTAAGTCATGTGTTGGATAATTCTTTTCATGATTTATGAGTTGCCTAGAAGCATATGCTATAACCTTCCCGTGTTGCATTAACACACACCCAAGTCCAATTCTTGAAGCATCACAATATAAAACGAATTCATTTATACCCTCTGGCAGGGTCAACACCGGCACCGTAGTCAACCTCGATTTCAACTACTGGAAGCTCCTTTCACAAGCATCAGACCATTGGAACTTAACCGCTTTCTGAGTCAATTTAGTCAATGGAGAGGCAAGAGTATAGATCCCCTCCACAACTTCTNAGAGTATAGAACCCCTCCACAACTTCTTGTAATACCCTGCTAAGCCCAAGAAACTGCGAATCTTGGTTGGCATTGTAGGTTTAGGCCAATTCTTTACTGCTGAAATCTTTTGAGGATCCACCTTAATTCCTTCTCTAAAGACAACATGACCCAATAATGTGACAGATGCGAGCCAAAATTCACACTTTGAAAACTTAGCATATAATTGGTGCTGATGAAGAGTCTGCAAAATTGCCATGAAATGATCGGCATGGTCCTCTCGACCTCGTGAATACACAAGAATATCATCAATGAACACTATCACAAAGGAATCTAGAAAAGACTTGTAAAACCCGATTCATAAGATCCATGAAAGCCACCAGGGCATTTGTTAGCCCAAAAGACATTACGAGAAATTCAAAGTGCCCATATTGGGTTCTGAAAGTTGTTTTCGGAATATCATGCGCCCTGATCTTCAATTGGTGATACCCGGATCGTAAATCAATTTTGGAGAAGTATCTAGCACCCTGTAACTGATCAAACAAATCATCTATTCTTGGTAGTGGGTATTCTTTTGTTATTGTGACTTTGTTGAGTTGTCGGTAGTCAACATACATCCTCAGTGATCCATCTTTCTTCCTCACAAAGAGGACAGGTGTGCCCTATGGTGGCATACTCGGTTGGATGAAACCCTTTTCTAACAAATCCTTCAATTGCTCCTTTAACTTCTTCAATTCTGCCGGTGCCATCCTGTAGGGCGAAATAGATATATGTTGTGTGGCTGGCATCACATCAATCAGAAAATCAATCTCCCTAGCTGGCGGAATCCCAGGGAGTTCATCAGGAAACAACTTTGAAAATTCATTCACAACTGGCACTAATTTAAGTGTAGGTGCCTCAGGAGTGGTGTCTGTAACTCAGACTAAATGGTAAATACACCCCTTATTGATCATATTTGTGGCCTTAAGGTAATAAATAAACCTACCTTTTTACATCACATTATCCCCCTTCCACTCAACAACTGGCTCATTAGGAAATTCAAACCTCACAGCTCTAGTTCGGCAGTCGAGCTTAGCAAAACATGAATAAATCCAATCCATCCCCATAATTACATCAAAATCAACCATCCCCAATTCAATGAGATCGTTCACGGTGTCCCGACCACGTACAGTGACAATACAGCCCCTATAAATGCGTGCGGACGTAATAAACTCACCAACCGGGGTAGATATAGAGAACGGCTCATGACGTTATTTCGGTTCTATCCTAAATTCCATAGCAACATAAGGAGTAACATAGGACAAGGTGGAACCTGGATCAATAAGAGTATATACATCATGAGTTTGGACAGTCAATATACCTGTGACAACATCTGGAGAAGCCTATGCACTCAGGTGACCACTCGTAACATAGAAACGGTTGGGTCGTCCTGAACTCTATGCACCATCCCTAGCTTCACCATGCCCTGCTGGTGTTGGAGTATCTCGAGGTGGAGGGGGTGTTGAAGATCTAGCAGTTGTAGAACTAGATGGCTGTGTTGTGCCCCTGCCCGCACACTGGTGGGATGAATGGAACTCCCTCTAAGTATGACCCCTCAATTCACACCTGTAACATATAGGTAAGTCCATGTAGCAGATACCAGAGAGCATCTTCCAACACCTGGGGCATGGGGGCATCCTATGCTGTGGGAATCTCCCTCCTGATCGGCCCTGCTGGTGGGGTCCCCTGCTACCCTGGATCAGCCTGAAAGGACTCCCCTACTGCTGACTGAACCCTGCTGGCAAATCACTGGCTGAAGACTGAGCAAAAGACTGGGATGGCCTTCATGGCCCTCCCCTGAAAGATGATCTTCCACCACCAAATGACTCCCCAAAGTATCCCGCGGACCGGGCCTTGCTGGTACCTCTCGCTCCCTTTTGTTCTTCAACTTACGCTACGATGTAGCTTGAGTAAATGCTACTATTTTCCCATAGTTCATATATGAATTCAAGGTAGTTGTAGTGGCCTCATTGATAACTAAGTGTCTAAGGACCTGGACAAACCAGCGCACTCTAGCCTCCATAGAAGGCAACATGAGAATGGCATATTTAGACAGACGCACAAACTCCATGTGATACTCTCACAAACTCTTACAGCCTTGCTTAAGATTCTCAAACTCTGTGGCACGGGCTACCCTAGTCTCGGTAGGCAAGAAATGGTCTATAAAGGCATCAGCAGACTCACTCCACCTCGCTGGAGGGCTCCCCTCCTCCCGAGGGTCCTACCATAGCTCAAACCAAGAATATGCCACCCCTTTTAGGCGGTAGACGGCCAACTCCACTCCCTCCGTCTTAGTAGCGCACATAACCCAGAGAGTCTTATGCATCTCATTAATGAAGTCCTGTGGGTCCTCCTTGGGATTAGCACCCGTGAACACCAGAGGATCCAACTGCAGAAACTTGTTCACCCTAGAACTAGTAAAATCCCCTTGTGGGCTCGAAGATGGGGGTGCAACATTCGATCGTTGGGCCTGAGAAGCCACTATTTGAGTCAGCATCTGAATAGCTCCCCTACGATCACCATCAAAAATACCAGAATCGGAAGTTAGGCCTGGAGGTGGAATCGGAATATCAGGTGGAGGAATCGTCGCACCCTCAGTAGGTATAGGAACTGGTGTGGCCTGGTCCGATGTAGTGGAATCAGGTAGTGTAGCAGTAGGGGGATTATCCTCGCACCTCGGGTATTCACCCGCCTCATCAAATAAAGGGTCAAATGCCACTCCTAAGGCGGCATTGACTCCTTGGCCAGTTCTTGCTCTCTTCTTAGGTGCCATATACTGAGAGTTAAAGGAATGCACGTGTTAGAGGAGGAACAGTTGCAAAATTAGTTTCATCACACCATCCAGAATATCAAAGAAGGGTATTGTTCCTAAATGTCCAAGTAGCCCCCAACTTATAGATGTGGTCGACAACACACCGATAATAAGGACTCTACCAGACACGGCTTCGAGACATCCTAGGATACTTTAAAACCTTAGGCTCTTATACTAAGTTTGTCACGCCCCAACCTCGGGAAGCGCCACCGGTGCTCAACCGAGTGAACTCGGCCGAGATTGCCTGCTAAATACTTTCTACACAACTCACCCATGATCAAGAAAAGATGTGATTTCATTAATTATATAGTAGGAAGCTCATTCATGGAATACTAAATCATTTCATTATCTATTTCGCCTTTCAATATCAAAATACACATATTCTTATACTTTGAGTGGAACAAGTGATCAATCACAACATAACTTGTTTGACATTCCCAATACCCATATATAACCCACATAGTGTCTACGGAGCCTCTGAAGATACAAAAGAGAGTAAAGATGGTGCCGGCAACAAGGCCCCAGCTATACCTCAAAAGGTGACAACAATTTAAACAAAAGGTACCATACATGACCCTGGAATGAAATGGGGCTCCCGGAGTCCTCTAAGAACAGGATGCAGCACTATCTGTGATCAACATTGTCTGCTATGTAACCACCTGCATCCATTTAAAGATGCAGCGCCCCCGACAAAAAGGGACGTTAGTACTGTCGAATAGTACTAGTATGTATAACTAAACACTGTCTCAATAGAATGAACAATAATACAGGAAGAGACAGTCAAGAATACAATATGAGCTTTAAATAACACTAAAACATCAAGTTAAGGATCACATAGATTTTTAAGTCAGTTCCCGCATTATGCCACAATCCACAATACCACCGTGTTCTTACACGGTGTCAAATCTCGGCCCGATCGGCTAGACCATATCATCCGAGACATCAACCATATTCATAATTTTGTCCACAATACCACTATGGTCTTACACGGAGTCTGATCTCGACCCGATCGGCTAGGCCATCTCATCTAAAACATCAACCATATTCACAATTTCGTCCACAATACCATTGTGTTCTTACACGGAGTCCGATCTCGGCCTGATCAGCTAGGCCATATCATTTGAGACATCAACCATATTAACAATTTCATCCACAATACCACCATGTTCTTACACGGAGCCCGATCTCGGACCGATCGGCTAGGCCATGTCATTTGAGACATCAACCATATTCAATCAGTCATCTCAGTTCATATTTGTTTCCCATTCTTTCAATACAATGGCACGAGTGGCCCCAATTATAAAGTTATTCTTGGCGATCGGCCGTATTTTATGATTCAAGATTCTTTTCCACATTCCAACATTATTATAATCATCAATAACAACACGGTTTTTCTTTCAAGGCTTTTGATTTCACATGTGACNTAGGCCATCTCATTTAAGACATCAACCATATTCAATCAGTCATCTCAATTCATATTTCTTTCCCATTCTTTCAATACAATGGCATTAGTGGCCCCAATTATAAAGTTATTCTTGGCGTTTGGCCGTATTTTATGATTCAAGTTCTTTTCCACATTCCAACATTATTATAATCATCAATAACAACACGGTGTTTCATTCAAGGCTTTTGATTTCACATGTGAGCAATTTAGAATCTAAGGCTCATTGAGGCTTTTCACACAATTTGGCATACTAATCTTTAATCGAATTTGACTTGAAGTCTAGGCATTTTTAGCACACACTCTAAGTTTTGAATATTTCCTCAAATGACGAGATAACATGATGAAAGCATGGGAATACATATTACACATATATTTTCAAAGCAAGCACGTTCGGGATAGCAATTTCTAGGACGTTCAATTTGGGACTTGCATCGATTTCATGAATACCATGGGGTTCAATTCTAAGAATAGGGGGTTTAGCCAACATACCTCAATTGAGCTTCTCAAAATTCTAAGATGTTCCGAAATATTAGTAACCTCAATCTATTTTAGCAATATAGCAAAATCTAACCAAAAATTAGGAAAACGATCATGATGCTAGCTCATTTGAGCATTTTATCAAACACTATGTGTGTATCAAAGTTTTAAGACCCTTTTTTGAAGGATTCCATCTTTCCCCAACACATTCTCTACGATTTGNTCAAACACTATGTGTGTATGAAAGTTTTAAGACCCTTTTTTGAAGGATTCCATTTTTCCCCAACCCATTCTCTACCATTTTTAGCTCAAAACCTTCCCACATACTTCAGGAATACATGCATGCAAGGTAAGCACTTCCATCCCCATGAACAACCTTACTAATTACCCATTCTAGTTACATTTCAAAATTAAGAGCTTGGTGATAGAACCTTACCTCTTAGGATGAAGACCTAGGGTGCCTATCTTGATAATCTTCAAATATTTATGGAATAATTGAAGAGTAACTTGATGAAGATCACTTTCTCTCTGTAGGACTCTCTCTATCACTCTAAAGTATCAGATTTTGCTCAAAAATGGCCCTTACGTCTATTTTAACGAAGTAGGGTTGGGTTTTAAAGACCCAAAAATTAAGCTCTAGAACAAGTTCTGTGATCGCATATGCGACCTTATAATAGTTATGCGGTCCGCGAAATGACCGCGGAAATGAGGTGCAAAAACTGGAGAGGAACTGACCAGCTCTGCGGTCACTATGCGGCCTGCAGACCTGTACTGCGGTCTCATAAGGCACCTCATGATGTTTCTGCAGTCGCATAGTGCACCGCAGAACCACCCTCGGAAAAAGTCTAAAGATGATTATGCGACCAAAGTGCGGCCCGCAAAACTGTTATGTGGTCGTATAATTGGCCGCGAAATTAACCTCAAAATTGGCCCAAAAGGCTGCTTCACTCTGCGGCCATTTTGCGGTCCGTAGAGTGGTTCTACGATCGCAGAACGGGCCGCAAAAATGCCTACTTCTATCCAACATTTTCCTTCAACTTTACAGCGCACTATTCAATCCAAAAAGACCGAACCGCGACTCGCAAGCCCGCCGCGAAGAATTTCTATTATGATTAACCTCTACGCCTACTTTAACATCATGGAATTCGGGTTTTTAGGAAAACATTTACGGAGCCTTACACCCTGAGCCTATCGCAAATGCGATAACTAGTCTGCAAATGCAAATCTAGCAGGCTCGCAACTTCGACAAAGCAATCGCAAAAGCGGCCTGCTCCAGTCACAGCTCCCCATTACAAATGCTATCAGGGGTTCGCATATGCGAACCCAGAACCCATCACAAATGTGATATTAGTTCCGAAGTTGCAAAAGTTGGTCCTCTAGCGCAACATCGCAAAAGCGAGTAGGATCTCATAAATGCGTTAAAAGCAAATGTGATCATTTCCTCACAAATGCGAGAACAAAACACCTGTAAAAATCCTAACCTCTCTCAAACTCTCATGGACGCGTCCAAAACTCATCCGAGTCCTCAGGGCTCCACTCCAAAAATTTGCACAAGTACATAATCATCATACGAACTCACTTGCGCGATCAAAATATCAAAATAACATCCAAAACCATGAATTAGACAACAGAACACATGAAAATTACAATGAAACTTAACAATTGCAAAAAGACAACATACGTCTAATTCCTATTAAACAAAATCGGAATGACACCTAATTTTGTAGACATGTTCCAAATGAAAAAACGGAGTCGTACAAAGTCACAAAACCAAAATCTGATCCTGATAGACCTAAAGTCAAACCATGGAACCTTAGGAAAATTCTAAACCTTCAAATTGTCAACTTTCCCCAAAAGTACCAAAACAGCCTAGAAACCTCTGAATCCAATTTCTAGCATATGCCTAAGTACAAAATTACCATATGGCCTTATTGGAATAATAAAAACTCTGTCCCGAGGTCAAATGCACCAAATTCAAGCTTGGTCAACTCTTCCAACTTAAAGCTTCCTAGTTGAGAATCATTCTTACAAATCAATCACGAACTGCTGAGGAAGCAAAACAAATGATACACATAAGTCATAATACACCATACATTTCTATGCATGACCTCAAACAACCTAAATGAATACAGCTTCTCGTAACAACTTGTCGGGTCAATACATTCTCCCCTACTTAAACATGTGTTGATCCTCGAATGTGCGGAGAATCGTCCGAAAGCCATCAAGTCACTGTATAAACTCACCACTCCCATACCCATGGGTGATCTAACTTCATCCAAATCTATATAAGTCTGACAACAAAATCTAACTGATGATCATTACCTTAAAATTAGCTCACAACCCTTAGAAACCAATCTCCAACTTCCCAAATTAATTATGAGACATGATTCTCCCATCTATATGTTGTATAAGTCAGTATTAAGCTGCATCAATGCGTAAAAATATCCCAAGTGTATTCAAATGATATTCCACATAACTTAAATACACATAGCCATAGCTTTCGATCACAATAGTCATTCAAATAGCAAATACTGTGTCGGTACCTAACATCCTATGAATAAAAAACCTTGTTCCAAATCTTTGAACATAGACAATTATGAAAGAAATACATAGAAACTCATAACCACCCATCACATCAACCAGTCATGGAGCTCTCTTGCTCGACGAGAACCAAAGCCAAAATCTAGACTAACTAAAGACACTATAGTTCCAAATATAGCTTAATCAAATCTGATAGCACTCAATTCAGGCCCAATAACTTCACCTCATCCAATACAAGCTGCTCTACCAATTTGTCACACAGATCCTACCTAGCGCCGCATACCATGCAATAAGCGCACCAAAGAAGCGACAAATTCGATGTACCCAATAATTGAATAGAATCAAATCAGAGAACCGCCCCGCAAGCTCAACAGATACCACCATGAAGCGCAATACAATGAAGCCATCACGCAAGGGAGAAACAAATACACAATAATTAACTTTGATATGATGTGAGACCCAATCGAAACACCTGTACACATAGGATACGTCGATCCGTGATGCTCACTATCATGAACCATATACATATCAACAACAAACACGCGAAGTGTATGACCATAACCATGAAACAATGGATAGCATAATATACCATAAATAGAAAAACCACAACCAAGGCACAATCAATCATTCAACACCCCGAGAATCATCTCGCTCGAATTTCTCCACAAGGCCCCTAACAGAATCGCATCAGGTAAAAGTAATCAACAGATCACAACCCATCATAGCATATGAGAGTAACACATGGAACATATCAGAACACGAATAAGATCCACTCTAACTGATAACACATCCCTCCACCATAACTGTGTTGGGTAGACAAATCCTACCTGATGTGGAATACACATTCTCATTAGGCCCACCAATGTCCTCCACATCAATTCTGATCCTCCCAAAATAGGTAGGTAACAATAGAAATTTGCACAATAATCGATCTATAACACATGCCTATGAGAGTCCTCTTCGTCTTCAAATCCCTAGAATACAATAATCTCCTGATCCCAACTACATTATTCAAATTATGGACATATTCATCATACACAATCGTTCCACGAGAAATACTTCCATTATTCCTTATTACCACATAGATAAATTTGAACATCAGTATTCAATCAATCGGGCCATTAGTGTAATACATGTCAGGCATCTGCAAGTCAAAGCACAATGCGCCTTTTGGAGTGCGCACCCTTCTTAGGTGGTACCAGATAATGCTAGCTTTCTTCTACACATTTGAAACCGTCTATGCTATCTAGAACTCGTGACCCCATACAAGAGAAAAATCATAACACATAATATGTTCCTCATGCCAATGGCAGACATCCAGCCCAAGAGTCCTCGACACTATCAAGAACTATTCGAAACCCGTCCACATATAACTAAGAAATCAGAAGTGAATTTTCACAACTTAACCAAGTAACGCAAGCCATAAAACCCATATGTATTGATAAAAAACATCGGTAAAGCATCACCACACCAAAGGAACCAATTACCTTTATTACTATGCAGACCCTACATTACCAAGCAGACCAATTTCTTTGAATACCCCTTTAACTTGCCTTCAAGTTAACACTTCTCCTTGCAGGTACACTATGATCCTAAACCAAAAATCCCCGCAAGAAATCCTAGCACGAACCACATCATCCAAAAGCCCATAAACAATTGTATTTCTAAGGCCCTGTAAAAGTTTGAATAAAACCTAGGGTTTCGTGGTGCCGATGTAGGCGTATGTGTTGATGATAGCTGCAGTATAGACTTTTTGGTTTGAACAGTACGCTGGGGAGTTGAAGGAAAATGTTTTGCAGAAAAAGGCATTTCTGCGGCCCACTATATGGTTTCAAAATCATTCTACGGGCCGCAAAATGGCCGCAGAGTAAGGCAGTCAATTGGGCAACTTTTGGATGCCATTTCGTGGCCAATTATGTGACCGCAAAATGATTTTGAGTACCATACATCGATCACAGAACCAGCGTGGAGAATATTTAGAGGGAAGTTATGCGGCGCATTATACGACCGTAGAACGGGTCTGCGGGCCGCAGAATGGCTGCATACCCAAGCAGCGGTGCTCAGTTCCAGAGGGCCATTTTGCGGACAGCATTATGCGGTCGCATATGCGACCACAAACCTGTGTCGGGGCTCCTATTTTTCTAATTTTTGAACCCGACCCCATTCTAATAAAACACCCTCTGGGGATCATTATAAAGGGGACAAATATATATTTATAGAGAAAGGGAGTGTCATATAGTGAGAAAAAAGGTTCCTAAGCTTCATCCACCAATTCTTACTCAAATCTTGGAAGATTAATAAGGAAAGCACACTAGGTCTTCATCCTAGAGGTAAGATCCTACACCCTAACTCTTAATTTCAAAATTTAACTAGAAATGGGCAATTAGTAAGATAATTCATAGGTATGGGAGTTGTTTATTGAATGCATGTGTTATCAAGGGGTGTAGGGATTTTATTGACCTAAATATGGAAAAGCATGGGTTGTTGGATGATGGAATTCTCCATGAAAGGACCTTGAAACCTTAATATGCACCTAGTGTTCGATAAAATGCTCGAATGAGCTAGAACCATGATCCCCTTCCTAATTATGATTCAATTTGTTACATTTCTAAAACAGATCAAAGTTGCTATGAATTCTAGAACATTTTATAGTCTAAAGAATCTCAAGTGAGGTATGTTGGCTAAACGCTTCTGTTAAAATTGAACCCCAAAATATCCATGTATGTCCCGAGTTGCTCATTGTGAATCGATTAACACGGATAAGCTGGTGCCAAAAGACATCCGTGATCAATATGTAATTCAATGATCTTGTTATATTGTACTACTATTTGAGAATGTGTTCAAAGTATGGGTTGCATATCTAAATGCCATGACTTCAAGTTGTGTTTCAAGTGAAAGCTAATGAAAATTATGTAAGAAAC
>AWOL01S0048384.1:1894-13076 GCA_000715115.1 Nicotiana otophora | reverse complement strand
ATATGGTTACGGCTTGATGCAGCTTGATTCAGACTTATACAGTGTATAGATGCGAGAATCGAGTATTATAATGAATTTTAGAAGTTGGAGATTGGGTTCTAAGGGTTGTGAGCTAAGGTTGAGGTAAAGATCTTCGGTTAGATTGTGTTGTCGAACTTATATTAGTTGAGGTGATGTAGGATCACTCATGGATATGTGTATGCCAAGTTGATACAGCTATTTGATGGCTTTGGAATGACTCTTGGCACGTTCGAGGATGAACGTATGTTTAAGTGAGGGAGAATGTAACGACCCGACTGGTCGTTTTGAGCTTTAGCATTTCATTTGGTGGTTTGAGACTTTGAGTAGCTTTATATTATGTATTATGACTTGTGTGTATGGTTGGTTTCGGTTTTTGAGTTGTTCCGGATTGATATGGAAGAATGATTGTCGTTAAAGAAGTTTTAAGTTGGAAGAGTTGACCAAGGTTTGACTTTTGGGTAAACGGACTCAGAATCAGGTTTTGATTGTTCCGATAGGTTTGTATGACGATTTTGAACTTGTACGTATGTTCAGATTTGGTTTAAGGTATTCCTAGAAGAATTCGACACTATTTGTCGAAAGTTGACAATTTGAAGAACTTAAGAGTTCATAAGTTTGACCAAGAGTTGACTTTGATGTTATAGGACTCCAATTGGTGTTCCGAGACTTTTCATAGGTCTATATAGTTGAAGTAAGTGCAAAGTTTGGAAGTAATCCGAAGTGTTTATGTATGATTCAGACACTCTTTTGAAAGAATGAATATTTAACAACTTAAGAGAAATTCTATTCGGTTTGAGCCTCGATTCTTTGTTGTGATGTTCCTATGGGAATTTTGAGGCTTTGGATAAGTTTGGATAATGTATTTGTACATGTTGGTATAATTGGATGGAGTCCCAAGGGGCGTGGATGTATTTTGGATCATTGGTTGAGAAACTATGTAAGTTAAGGATTTGAAGTTTGACCATGGTCAATATCAGGTCAAGATGACCTCTTTTCAGTGTTTGGATTGTGCGAGCAGGTTCGTAGAGTGTTTTATGATTGAAATGCATATATTTTTTGTGTCCGGGAGGTTCAGAATGAGTTTTGGGTGCTAAAACGAAGATTTACTTATTGCTAGTTTTTTTTCTAGTGCAAGTAATTACGAAAATATCATTTATATTCCTGAAATTTTCAGATTTCTTTTAAAACATCATATCTTCCTAATTTTAAGGCCAATTAGGTTATTCAAGAGGCTATCTTAGGTGTAATCTCACAAGGATCACGTTGGGCTTATCAAACATCAGTTTCGGGATCATCTAGGACTTGATTCAGGCTAGGACTGTTGCTGCGATTGTTTACTTATTTCGAAATTTAGTTATTTTTTCTAACAAGGTTTTGGAGCACGGTTTTGGGCAATCTTTTAGGGGATTTTCACTATTTGGATTGGTGTAAGTATTTTTAACTCGGATTTATTATTATTTCATGATTCCAACCTCTATTTTGGTGTTTGATTAATGATTTGAATAGGAAAAATTGGGGATTTTAATAAATCTTTTCTAAAACATAAATTGATGGCTTGAAGGTCGATTCGAGGTCGGAATTGAATGATTTTGTTATGATCGAACTCGTATCAGAATGGGTGTTTGGAATTTGTAAGTGTTTTCGGTTTCGAGGTACAGGCCAGGGGTTCACTTTTTTATTTTAGTTAAAGATCGAATCTTTATGATCCGGAATTATTTCCTATGACTTGTATTTATGATATTAAGTTATTTTGGCTAGATTTGAGCTGTCTGGAAGTAGATTTGCGTGTGACGGGATTATTAGTAGATTCATTTATCTTGTTTGAGTTAAGTATCTTGCTTAACTTTACGTGGTGGAAACTACCCCTGTAGGATTGGGTTTAATTGCACTATGTGAATTATGTAGAAGACATGTACAAGAGGTGACGAGTGTGTACACGGTCTTATATGTGAATATTGACAGGTTTAGACTCTTAGGTTACTTGTAAGCATTTAATTGAAGTTGTTATTAATTATTCTACATTTCGTTGTCAAGTTTATTCTTATATGTTTTAATTGAAGTTGCTATTACATGTTCTAGTTTCCATTGTCGAGTTTTTTCTTACATGCATTTATTAGTAGCTGTTGTTATCTGCTATTCTTTCCATTGTTGATGTTATTCTCATGCATTTAGTCGTAGTTTCTATTTTATTCTATCTCTTTCATTGATAAGTTTGTGTTACGCATTTTAATTTGAAGATGTCATTTCATGGAAATACCTTTATTTCTAAGTTATTGAAGCTGAGTTGTTGATAGCTATCAACACGTTGTAGTTAAAATAGTTGGTTATTGGAATACCTTTCCTTGTTGAGCTATTTCTCCTTCATTTTGTTGTTATTAAGATTCTTGTAGATATTAGGGTTGAGTCGTGGGCTGTGTGCTGTGGTGATATCAGTATTGCTGATTTTGGCAATTGTAACGACCTGACTTGTCGTTTTAAGAATTAACACTCTGTTTAGTGACTTAAGGTCTCGGGCAGCTTTACAATATGTATTATGACCTGCGGGTGTGGTGGAGTTTGATTTACTGAATATTCAAAATTAAATTAAAAGAACAATCCTTATTTAGAAGCTTAAATGGAAAGAGTTGACCAGAGAGTTGACTTTTGAGCAAACTACTCCAGAATGGAATTTTGATGATGTCAATAGCTCCATATGGTGATTATGGACTTAGAAGCGTGTCCGGGAAATTATTTGGATGTTTGTAGATGAATTTGGCTTGAAATGACGAAAGGTGAATTTTTGAAAAGTTTGACCGGGGGTTGATTTTTTGATATTGGGTCGGAATCTGATTCTAGAAATTTGAATAGCTTCGTTATATCATTTATGACTTGTGTGCAAAATTTGAAGTCATTCCAGAATGTTTTGATATGTTTCGGCACAATATATAGAATTTGGAAGTTCAAAGTTTATAGATTTTGATTTGAGGTGTGATTCATCGTTTTGATGTTATTTGATATGATTTGAGGCCTCGAGTAAGTCCGTAATATGTTTTGAGACTTGTTGGTATGTTCGGATGGGGTCCCGGGGGGCCTCGGGTTTTATTTGGGGTGGTTTCAGACCAAGTTTGGGTGTTTTGATGCTGCCGGTTGCTGGTTCTGGTATTATTCTTCACGTTCGCGAGGAGCCTCTCGCGTTCACAAAAAAAGGATTTTGCTGTTGGGACTTTGTTCTTCGCGTTCGCGAAGAGGTTCTCGCGTTCGCGAAGAAGAACATTTTACTGTTCGTCGTCTGATTTTGGAGGCTCATATCTCGCAATCTATTAGGAATTTGGAGCTCATCCAAAAATGAAAGTTGTAGACCTTTCTGTCTAGTGTTTATAAAGTTAAACCATTTATTATTTGGAGTTGTGTACAAAACGTATGGTAGATACACTATAGCCTATTCGGAAAGAGTTTGGAAATCTCTGTTGCACAAGGCTGACTGTGGAAGCTTATATCTCGCAATATATAAAGAATTGGGAGATGAGCAACAAATGAAAGTTATAGACCTTGGAGTCTAGTTTTCATAAAGTCAAACCATTTATCATTTGGAGTTCTGTACAAAATGTTATGACTATTATACTAGAGGCTGTCTGAGAAGAGTTTGAAAATGGCTTTTGAAGAATTTGTTCACCGCGAACGCGAGAGGAGTGTCGCGAACGCGAAGAACAAACCCCCGGGCACCAGAATAAAGTCCAAATTCGTCTCATTCTTCCATTTTGGACCAAGGAAGCTCAGGTAAGTCGATTTGTCGAGAGTTGTTCAAGGAAAACATTGGGGTCAGAATTCCTAACTTGAATTTTGGTTAAATTACGTGAATCTATTGTTGTTTTTATCACTAAATTAGTGAATTGGGTTGAAAATAGTAGAAATCCTCTAGACTTTAATTTAAGATTTGAAGGGTGGTCCGTTATCGGAATTAGTTAATTTTGGTATGGTTGAACTCGTATCGGAATGGGTGTTCGGATTTCGTAAATATTTTGTCGGGTTCCGAGGGGCGGGCCCCACGCTGTCTTTTTAGAATAAAATTTTAAGTTGGTGTTTTATTATCCAGAGTTGTTTTCGATGAATTTTAATGAAGTTATACAATCAATTTAGATAGATTTGACCCGTCCGGAGGTCAATTCAAGCAAGGAGGCTATTTTGGAATATCGGCCTAGCTTCAAAAAGGTAAGTGTCTTTCTTAACCTCGAGTGGGGGAATTACCCCTTAGGCATCGAGTCTTATGTGTCATTTGTAAAATGTAAAAAGTCGTGTACGCGAGGTGATGAGTACGTACTCGGGCTTATATGAGCAAAGTTTATTGAGTTAAAGTCTTGGGCATATTGTGTAGTAAATTGGATAATTGTTGGCATTTATTTAATCATTTATTTTCCATACCTCAATTCGCATTTATTGAATTTGTTTCTATATGACGATTTGATGTGAATGTTACTTGTATATTTATGTGAATTCCGTGAGTTTGATGGTTTGATATTTCTTGGAATTTAATTTCATTATGGATTTTTCCTCTGTAAATAATAAATTAAATGATCTTAAGAAGAGGAGTTTATATAATTATTGAGAATTTGGATTAATGAAGGTGTTGCCCTATGTTGAGTAATTTCTATCTCTGTTGATTGTTTTTGAGGTCTTGTACACATTGTGTGGAGCCTTTGGCTATTTGTTGTGAAATTAAATTATTTGTTATATCTTTGGAATTGGTTGTGGCCATTGGAAAAATTGTGTTATGAATTGATTTTTGTTATGTTGTCGTGATAATATTCTGTGTAAATTGTTGAGTTATTATTTTGAGGATATAAGGGTGGCATTCCACTGTTGATATTATGTGGGTATAAGGGTGGCATTTCACTGTTGTTATATGTGTTGGGATATTGTCTGGACGGAGCGATAAGGGTGGCTATAGGAGAGATAAGGGTGGATACAAGAGCGATAAGGGTGGCTATTGATATTGTCAGGGCGGAGGGATAATGGTGGCTATAGGAGAGATAAGGGTGGCTATAGGAGTGATAAGGGTGGCTATTGATATTGTTATGGCAGAGGGATAAGGGAGGCTATTATAGGAGTGATAAGGGTGGCTATAGGAGAGATAAGGTGTCTATTGTCAGGGATAATATGTGATGATGTGGAGTGGTTGCATTGGTGATTTTCATGTAATGTTGTGATTTTCCTTGTGTTTATCTTGTGCAATTTGTCTTGTTGTTGTAAATTGATAATAGTCTGATTTATGTTGAAATTGGTAGTCATTGGGTATTGCCAGACGAATTATGAAAAGAAATGTGGGCACGAGGTGCCGTGAGTAAATAATGATGATATTGGCACATGAATTATCCGTGTAGTTGAGATATGAAATGTGGGCACGAAGTACCGGGAAACCTATGATGGTTCTATTATTGGCACGTGAACTATTCGTGCAGATGTGATATGAAAAATGGGCACGAAGTGCCGGGAAAAATATGATGATTTTATTATTGGCACGTGAACTGTCTGTGCGGATGTGATATAAAAAATGGGCACGAAGTGCTAGGAAAATAAGATGGTTTTATTATTGGCACGTGAACTATCCATGCAGATGTAATATGAAAAATGGGCACGATGTGCCGGGGAAATATGATAATTTAATTATGGGCACGAAGTGCCGTGAAAATATAAATAGGGCTGAGACCCGTATTTTTATGATTATGAGATGAGGTGTCACATGGTGACTGTTAGTTGAAAGAATTATATTCAAAATATTTATTTGGAAGGATTTTTATTCAAAAAGTAGTATTTGAAGGAATTGTATTTGAAAGATATTTATTTGAGGAAATTATAATTGAAAGATATTTATTTGAGGAAATTATATTTGAAAAAGATTTATTGAAAGAATTATATTTGAAGAAGATTTGTTGAAAGAATTATAATTGAAAGAGAGTTATTTGGAAGAATTATATGTGAAAGATATTTATTTGAGGAAATTATATTTGAAAAAGATTTATTGAAAGAATTATATTTGAAGAAGATTTGTTGAAAGAATTATAATTGAAAGAGAGTTATTTGGAAGAATTATATGTGAAAGATATTTATTTGAGGAAATTATATTTGAAAAAGATTTATTGAAAGAATTATATTTGAAGAAGATTTGTTGAAAGAATTATAATTGAAAGAGAGTTATTTGGAAGAATTATATGTGAAAGATATTTATTTGAGGAAATTATATTTGAAAAAGATTTATTGAAAGAATTATATTTGAAGAAGATTTGTTGAAAGAATTATAATTGAAAGAGAGTTATTTGGAAGAATTATATGTGAAAGATATTTATTTGAGGAAATTATATTTGAAAAAGATTTATTGAAAGAATTATATTTGAAGAAGATTTGTTGAAAGAATTATAATTGAAAGAGAGTTATTTGGAAGAATTATATGTGAAAGATATTTATTTGAGGAAATTATATTTGAAAAAGATTTATTGAAAGAATTATATTTGAAGAAGATTTGTTGAAAGAATTATAATTGAAAGAGAGTTATTTGGAAGAATTATATGTGAAAGATATTTATTTGAGGAAATTATATTTGAAAAAGATTTATTGAAAGAATTATATTTGAAGAAGATTTGTTGAAAGAATTATAATTGAAAGAGAGTTATTTGGAAGAATTATATGTGAAAGATATTTATTTGAGGAAATTATATTTGAAAAAGATTTATTGAAAGAATTATATTTGAAGAAGATTTGTTGAAAGAATTATAATTGAAAGAGAGTTATTTGGAAGAATTATATGTGAAAGATATTTATTTGAAGAACTTGATTTAATTGGGTGTACTAATATTTATTATTTTTTGAGCAATATTAATAGTGTTCTTGTTGCCATGCCGGGCATATCACTGGTTGATTTGTGTTGTCCTTATTGTTATTTGTTTCCTATTATTTTATATATATATTGTATAGGTTATTATACTAGTGAGTGTCTTGACTGTACCTCGTCTCTACTCCATTAAGGTTAGTCTTGATACTTACTGGGTACCCGACTATGGTGTACTCATACTACACTTCTACACATTTTTGTGCAGAGTCGGGTATTGGAGATATAGGACTCGGACACAGTTAGAGTGGGATCACAAGGATTCAAGGTAGAGCAGCTTGGTCGGAGCCACTTATCTGGAGTCTTTCCATTTTATTGTACTGTTATTTATTATTCAAACAGTATTGAGTATTCGATCCTTGAGATTATTTCATTTATTCAGTTAGAGTTCGTGACTCAGTACTACCAGTCTTGGGAGGTTGTTATATTCATATTTGTTTCGCTATTGGTTTTGATTACCTATTTAATTCATATTAAAAAACTGGCTTCGAAATGTAATGGAAATCGGCTTACCTAGTTTTAGAGACTAGGTTCCATCACGACGTCTGTGGCGGGATTTTGGGTCGTGACAAGTTGGTATCAGAGCTCTAGGCTCATAGGTTCTACGAGTCACAAACGATTCTAGTAGAGTCTTGCGAAGCTGTACGGAGACATCTGTACTTATCTTTGAGAGGCTACAGAGCTAGTAGGAAAACATTTCCCTTCTTTCATTCCTTATCGTGAGGCATTTATTCAGCTTGAAGCATATATCTTATGTTCTTTTGCATCCACTCGTGTGTGAAATTACACACTCGGTATCAACTATGTGCCAACGGTTCGTGATATTACAAAGGGGTTATAAGGGAGCCAGGGTTGCTCAACCATTGTTACAACGTGTCGTCCAGATCGAGGATGCAGAAGTATTGAGAAATCATTCAGTTGTGTACATTGGGGTGTAGCAGGTTCTGACATCTGGTTGATAAGTATGATCTTAAGAAGGTTTAATTAACTTCCTAATCGTCACAATCGCCGCAGGGTCACGAGGTAGATGTAGGTCTGAAATAGTTGGTGGTATTAGAGACTATGTAGTTCGTATGGGATTTCTATTCAGCGAAGGGTACATACGCAGCCAAGGCACTGGAGGAAATAAGTTTAACTGTCACAAGGATGACATGCACCACATAAATGGCTTGAGGTGTCTTATGTGTCCTACGAGCGATGAAGGTTAGTATTGTGGATCATCGGAATGTGTCCTATGGCTTCACACCAAGTGAGGGAGTCCATTATCAATGATCAGATTGCGGGGTCATGTGCTATATCAGTTTGGGCCTGAGATGTATTTATGTGGTATTAAAGGTTCTCCGAAACTTGTATATGATTAATAGGTGAGATTTATATGGGATGATGTTGGGGCTTGCGGTATTTCCGCGTCCTTAATAATTCTACATTTTAGTACTAGCGGGGTCACAAAAACAACTTCAGAATATTCGGGTGCTACAGTAGGTTCTTTTAATGCACCACAAGCACGTAGTTCTTACATTGGTTATTCCAGTTATCCGGCAGAGATTTAGTATGAACAGCTGCATCCGCAGAGGGGTTGTTATGAGAGTGGTGATACTAGGTCACATCAAGAGGAATTGTCCTAGACTTGGGAGGGGTGGATTTCATCAGAACACTCGGGCTATAAGCTTTATTCCAGTTAATACTCCACGTGCACAGTCAGTTAGAGGTGGAGGACAGGCGGGTAGAGGGAGCCTAAGAGGTGGAGGCTGACCGTTGATATAATCGCTATGATTTGGCTGAGGCCGATACACCAGATGGTGTCGTTACAAGTACGATCCCGATTTGTTATAAAAGGATATTTTCCCTTAATTTGATTCGGTTCTGAATATTGAGGTGAGTCCTATTATGCTCCGCTTATGGGTGAGCTTCGTAATTTTGTGACGCACTTATATGTTTATCCTTGTTGGGAGATTTGAAGATGTTAGCCCATGTCTATCATTTTTATTTTGTGCGTCATTGAGGGCTATAGGTCCAAAAGTAATTTTATTATTCACTACAGTGGGTTTTGATGTGATTTCAGACAATTTTATGAATTATATGCCCTACCGGGATGAGGGTTCATTATGTGTTATAAAAACTGTTTATGAAATATATCGAAAACAAGAAAGAAAGGAAATTGAAATTTTCAGTTGGCACAATGTGCAAAATACTTGTGATTCGGAGTTGAGGACGAGATCTTCGCATTTTTATATGATGTGAAATATTTAAACCGGACTACGAGCTGTGGTAGAAGTAGAATAAGGACGAGGTCCTTGTGGTGAAAATTTTTATGAGTTTAAATTCTCCCTTTGTGAAATTTAAATTTGTACTATAGTATTAATAGGGAGTCATGCCTGATGGGATTATTTGATAACTCTTGTATATCTTTCTGTGCATATTTAGCCATAATTATGCTGTAATTACTGAGTTTTAACCTACGAGGTGAGTTCCCGGGTGGCGTTAAATGTGACTCGTTAATTCGAGTAAATAATTATGAGGTATTCATGCCTCACGTGTTATTGTTAGTGTTACGAGAAGTTGAAATGAGATTTTGGTGAATATGAGATTAATTGAAGATGCTGAAATTAATTATAAACAGCTATTATCACCAGAGATGTGGTTATGGACATGTGTGTGATGTGTGCGTAGGCACGAATTGCTATAGCTGGTTGGGACTAATACCGTGTGTTGATGTGAGAAATCTGAAATTTATTGGAGTGTAAGGAAATTAGCTTTAAAGCTTACAAGTGTGAATAAAAGAAATAATCTCCACTGAGATGATGTTGCCGGACCCCTGTTAAATTTACGGTGACGTAGAATCACCCATGATTATATGTGTAAAAGTAAAATCATCAATTTGGTAACCTCAGAATAATTCTTAGTACGTTCGAGGATGAACATTTGTTTAAGAGGTGGACAATGTAACGACCCAACTTATCGTTTTAAGAATTAATGCCCCATTTAGTGACTTAAGGTCTCGAGCAGCTTCACAATATGTATTATGACCCGCGGGTGTGGTCGAGTTTGATTTACTGAAGATTCGGAATTAAATTAAAAGAACAATCCTTATTTAGAAGCTTAAATAGAAAGAGTTTATCGGAGAGTTGACTTTTGAGCAAACGACTCCGGAATGGAATTTTGATGATGTCAATAGCTCTGTATGGTAATTATGGACTTAGGAGCATGTTCGAAAAATTATTTGGAGGTCTGTAGAGGAATTTGGCTTGAAAAGGAAAAAGATAAATTTTTGGGAAGTATGACCGGGGGTTGACTTTTTGATATCGGGGTCGGAATCCGATTCTCAAAATTTTAATAGCTTCGTTATATCATTTATGACTTGTGTGCAAAATTTGAAGTCATTCCGGATTGATTTGATATGTTTCGGCATAAGATATAGAATTTGAAAGTTCAAAGTTCATAGGTTTTGATTTGAGGTGTGATTCGTCGTTTTGATGTTATTTGATGTGATTTGAGGCCTCGAATAAGTCCGTAATATGTTTTGAGACTTGGTCGTATGTTCGGACAGGGTCCAGGGGGCCTCGAGTTTGATTCGGGGTGGTTCCGGACCAAGTTTGGGTGTTTTGATGCTGCTGGTTGCTGGTTCTGGTGTTTTTCTTCGCGTTCGCGAAGAAGGATTTTACTGTTGGGACTTAGTTATTCACGTTCGTGAAGAGGTTCTCGCGTTTGCGAAGAAGAAAATTTTATTGTTCGTCATCTGATTTTGGAGGCTCATATCTCGCAATCTATTAGGAATTTGGAGATGATCGAAAAAAGAAAGTTGTAGCCCGTTATGTCTAAATATCAGAAAGGTAAACCAATTGTTATTTAGAGTTCTGTACAAAATTTTATGCTGGATACACTATAGGCTGTCCGGGAAGTTTTGGAAAATCTCTGTTGCACAGGGCTGACTTTGGAAGCTTATATCTCGCAATATATAAGGAATTGGGAGATGAGCAACAAATGAAAGTTATAGTCCTTGGAGTCTAGTTTTCAAAAAGGCAAACCATTCATCATATGGAGTTTTGTACAAAACGTTATAACCATTATACTAGAGGCTGTCTAAGAAGAGTTTAAAAATGGATTTTGAAGAATTTAATCATCGCGAACGCGAGGAGAGTGTCGCGAACACAAAGAACAAACCCCTGGGCAGCAGAATAAATTCACAATTCATCTCATTTTTCTATTTTCGGACCAAGGAAACTCGGGTGAGGCGAGTTTGCGAGCGTGTTTCAAGGAAAACATTAGGGTAAGAATTCCTAACTTGATTTTTGGTTAAAGTAC
>AWOL01S0048383.1:3828-39770 GCA_000715115.1 Nicotiana otophora | reverse complement strand
GTACTAATCTTATGCCTTCTGTATTAAAATGTTTTTGACCTTTACTACCTGTCTTAGCATATAAAGGTCCTGCTATTTTTCCTAGGTCTTGTATGAAACTCCTTGCATAATTTACTAATCCTAAAAATGTTTGTAAGTCTTTTGTATTGTCTAATTTATCAGGCATTTCTAACACTTTTTTAGCTATATGTGGTTGTAATTTTACTTTACCGTTTCCTAGAGTAACTCCTAAAAAATTTATATGTGTCTTACATAATTCCATTTTCTTCTTACTTATTATTATTCCCTGACTTACAAATAGTCTGAACACTGTCTGTAAATGCCCTAAATGTTCTTGTAAGTCTTTACTAAATACTAAAATATCATCTACATATACTAAAACAAATCTTTTATATTCTCCAAATATTTCATCCATTTTTCTTTGAAATATTGGAGGTGCTGTCTTTAAACCAAATGGCATGGCCAACCATTCAAAATGTCCTTCTGGACAAGTGAATGATGTCCATTCTATACTATCAGGATGCATTTTTACTTGCCAATATCCTGATTTACAGTCAAATTTACTAAATATCTTTTTACCTTGAATTCTATTTAATAGCTCACTTTTGTCTGGTAATTTATAAGCATCTGTTCTAGTATTATCATTTAGTCTTTAAATTGTAAATTAAAGAAGATCCACATCAAGACATAGATCAGCAGCCTTCATGGTAAGAAATCATATGTATAAAAATCTAAGAAAAAAGGACATTTTCAGTGGGTATGATTGAGATTCATTGAAAACATATAGATGAGTCAATACAGAAAATTTGAGAAAGATCGGAGATGATTTGGACTGATTTGGTATCAAAATTCATAGTTAAAATTGAGTTCAAAAAATTCTTTTGCGACACATGTATCTCACCCACAGGTATACATGGATATTGTGACGACCCAGCCAGTCGTTTTGAGCATTTGCATTTCGTTCAGCTATTTGAAGTCTTGAGAAGCATCGTATGATATATTATAACTTGTGTGAATCATCGGTAACAAGATTATAAAAATCTAAGCAAAAAGGACCTTTTCAGTGGGTATGATTGAGATTCATTGAAAACATATAGATGAGTCAATACACAAAATTTGAGAAAGATTGGAGGTGATTTGGACTGATTTGGTATCAAAATTCATAGTTAAAATTGAGTTCAAAAATTTCTTTTGCGACACATGTATCTTACCCACAGGTATACATGGATATTGCGATGACCCAGCCAGTCGTTTTGAGCATTTGCATTCGTTCAGCTATTTGAAGTCTTGAGCAGCATCGTATGATGTATTATAACTTGTGTGAATCGTAGGTTTTGGTTTTCAAGTTATTCGGAATTGATTTGGAATAATGAATTTCATGATTGAAGCTTTAGAGTTGGAAGAGTTGACCAAGTTTGACTTTTTAGTATTGGACTTCATATTGGAGTTTTGATGAGTCTGTTAGGTCCGGATGGTGATTTTGGACTCGGACGTATGCCCGGATTTGCATTTGGATATTTCTAGAAGGTTTCGATGCTAATTGGCGAAAGTTAGAAATTTGAAGGTTTGAAAAGTTTATAAGTTTGACCGAGAATTAACTTTGAGCATATCGGGTTTGGATTGTGGTTCTGGAAATTGGAATAGCTTTGTTATGTCATTTGGGACTTGTGTGCAAAATTTGAGTTCATTCCGAGTTAATTTGATATGTTTCGACAGGAGTTTTGGAAGTTGAATGATTTAAAGTTTATTAAGTTTGAACTGAGGTGTGATTCGTCGTTTCGATGTTATTACATGTGATTTGAGGTCTCGAGTAGATCCGTGTTATGGGACTTGTTGGTATAATCGGATGGAGTCCCGAGTGGCTCGGATGAGTTTCGGACGAGGTTCAAATCATTTTTCCTCTTGTTGCATTGCTGAAGATTCTGGTGCTGGTATAGCTGCATCTGAGGAGTATTGGTCGCAGATGCGGGAGGTTCATCGCAGAAGTGGGAGAAGACTAGGCTTGGAGTCTGCGCAGATACGGAATTTGATTCGCATCTGCAACTTCGCAGAAGCGATTGTAATGGGCGCAAAAACGATGTCTTATGCAGGAGCGAAGAGGAGCTCGCACCTGCGATATCACAGAAGTGGAAAATTGTTCCGCAGTTGCGAGGGATCATCCGGTTAGTTGTGGTCGCAGAAGCGACTATTTCTTCGCAGATGCGAACAGTGCTGGGCAGAACCTATAATTTCGAGGGTAGGTCGTTTTACTCACATTCTTGAGACTTGGAGCTTGTTTTTGGGCGACTTTGGAGAGGGATTTCACCACACGGTTTGGGGTAAGCATTCTCGGCTTGCTTGTGATTATATTTCGTGAATTAATCTTTGTTTTGCTGTATTATTATTGATTTTAAAGAGAAAATTGGGGGGGTTTTATCTAAAGTTTTATAGAGTGAATTTTTGAGTTTTGAAGGTCAATTCGGAGTCGTATTTGAGTGAAATTAGTATGGTTGAACTCGTAATCGAATGGGTTATCAGATTTTATATGTTTTGTCGGGTTTCGAGGTTTGGGCCCGAGTTTGACTTTTTGGTTAGGTGCCATCACGATTAGTTAAATGTTTGATCGTGACAAGTTGGTATCAGAGCTCTAGGTTCATAGATTCTACGAGTCATGAGCAAGTGTCTAGTAAAGTCTTGTAGATAGGTATGATGACATCCATACCTTTCTTTGAGAGGCTACATGACATTTAGGATAAGCTTCATATCTTTCTTTCCTTATCGTGCGATATTGATTCAGTGTGAAGCGTATCTCTTTGTATTCTTTCCACTCACTCGTATGCATACGTAAGCGATCGGTATCATCTGTACATCGACGACTTGTGGATCCCATAGATGAGGTGTGAGATGTGTTTTCTGTGTTTTGGTAATGGGCCAGTCTGGAGGACTTGAGGTCAGGTTTAGACCGCAGCTTAGGCTCGGTAGTTTCTGTTGTGTGAGTATATGCTTTTGGACTTATATGTCCAGTAGTTCCCCTATGAGTGGAATTTGAGGCTCGACGGGTGGTTGGATAGCTATATGACAAAGTATGATGTGACTGTGGGATATGTTCAGATGGTTTGAACGTGATGAGAAGCGTTTTCTTAAGATGTAAAAAGGACTATTGGGTGCTTGATTTCTGTCTTAATGTGTTGTATAGTCTCGAGTTATGATCGTAATGCGGAATCTTTCATGTTGTTTATTAGCGAAACAAAGAAGATTTTCATGTTTTGTTGATGAGTTCAGACTCCGGAAGATTAAGGGGTTGCGTATTAGTGGATGACTATGAAAGGGTATAGAGAGATGTCAGTTTGAGACTAAGTAGGTGGGTTATCACCTGCGGGGTAATCTACGGATGTGTGATCCTTATGATGTTATGTGGCTGATTTCTTTCCTATCAGTGGGTCGTATTTGTGCGATTTGAGTTAGATCGGTTTTAAAAGTTGACCTGACCGTCACGAGGATGAATGCGAGATTTACATATGATTTGAGGTATTAGATGGTTTGTGTTACATGAGCTTATGAAGGATTGAGTTAAATTTAGGTGCGGGATTATGGCAGTAATAGAGTATGGTTATTATGAGTTATCGAGTGTTTTGTTCTATGGCTTTGAGCCAAGTGGGGGAGTCTGCTATCGACGATTTGATTGCATAGTTATGTATTGTACTAGTTTCGGTTTGAGGCATACTTGTAAATCAGATGTGATTTGTGGAGGTTGAGATCGAGGATGACTCGAGTAAAGGAATTTCTCGATGCGGCTTATGTTACACTTTATGGGTATATGGGAATCATGGAATGATTGAGTTTTTATTCGTGAAGGATGTAGTGTGCATGGAGTATGAAATTTCTCGGTTACTTAAAGGTGTGGATTACTTTTTTGGGTATTGTCATGATAATGGGGCACATGTCGTTCGGCCCGTTTAGTCGGTGCAATTGATAGTTGATTAGAGTGGATGACTCTCGAGAAAGTTCTAATGGATTCAAGATTTATATGTTGCAATTGAGAATTTTGCGGATTTGTATATGGTTAGAATCTGAGATTTACATTAGATGGTGTCGAGACTTGCGGTATTTCTTTATCATTATGGATTATACATTTTAATATCAAGAAGGTGAAGGAAACGACTTTCGATTCATAGAAGGTCTCTTCAGAGTGGGTGTCTCGATTGTGGTAGTTTTGGGGTGCTTAAGAGGGAATATGGAGGTTTATGGGCTTTAGGGCGGTGTGGTTTTATGCTGGGATCTCTTATGGTGATCTTGGGGTAAGGATCGTGGTGTTCTGGCAAGGAGAAGTGTCAACCTGAGGGTAATTCGGAAGGAACTCAGAGAAATAGGATAGTTTGGTAGTAGGTTGGATTAGCACGATAATGGATATGATCGGTTCTTTGGGTACTTATGATGTGGTGAGTCTCTAGAGGTGTTTTGTGGCAATACACTTGGGTTTGGCGACCTGTGTGGCTTGGTTGCGTTAGAGAGATTCAGTTCTGATGGCTTGGTTATGTGCAATGGGTTTCGAAGCGTTCTCGATGATTTCTACCACGGTTTGAGATGGGTATTTCCTACTGGCGTGAGGAGCATGTTGCGCATTATGATTTTCTCTTGGATGGGATCAAATGGAAGGTTTCTGACTGATTGGTATGTATTCTTCTTGTGACTCAGAGTTGATTTTGAGATTATCGTGCTTTTCATATGATGGCAGGATAGATGCGGTGTGTTATGTGAGATTGAGGTTTGCATGTGCAAGGTCACAGTTCAGTTTTGAAGGGAAGGTCATAAATTTTTAGACTACATGGACGGTTGCAGATAAATAGATAAATGGTATTTCTACTTAGTATTGCCAGAGAAGGGTGCGCATTTCAGAAGGCGCACTGTGTTTTGACTTGATGATGCTTCATGGTTATTGTAGTACACGCCTGGTTGATCGACTGCTGCCGTTTAGATTTTGCTATGTGGCATGGAAGAATTATAGAAGTATTTCTCGTAGGGATGATTATATATGATAGATGGGTTATCCATTCGAGTAGTGGAGTTGGAATCGGCTATGGAAATTCACGTGTTCCATGGAATTAGAGGCTGGAAGTTCTCAGAAGTAGATTGTTTCGTGGATGTGGACTATGTAGATGTTGACAAAGTTAGCCAACTGGTAGTATGTGTTACAGTTAGGTCATTGTGGACTTTTGGAGGGTTATTTATCTATTTGTAGATGACCAGGGTTGATTTAGGGGCTCATTGGTAGGCCTAATGAGGATGAGTATCCTACACCAGATTGGATTTGTTAACTCGGCACCGTATTTACAGAAATGTGTGTCATTCAGTGAGAATTGATCTTATGCGTATACGATGTGTTATATGTGTTACTCTTGTATGCTATAAGGGTCTTGTAGCGAAATTTGAGCGAGATGGTTATTAGGGTGTTGAATGGTTAATTGCGCCTTGGTTATGTTCTTTCCGGGCTGTGGTATAAAGTGTTATTCGCTGCTCCATGGTTATGGTCATGCACTTGTGTACTTGGTATCGAATTACTTATGGTTGTTGATTTTGAGCATTGGTGCTCAAGGTTTTTCATATGGATTGGTGGTTGGATGGGTCACGTATTGCAGCTGGGTTATGATGAAATATGATCCTTTGTGATAGATTCGTGTATTTTGGTTCTACTGTGTGTGATAGGTTCTTAGCATTGCGTTGTGGTGGTACTTGTTGAGCTTGAGGAACAGTTCTCTCATTTGAGTCATTTTTCATTTTTGAGTGCATTTGAATTGTCACGTATTGGTGCACGGATTGCACAGTTTGTGGTTCTGGGTAGTATTGGTGTGGTATTTCAATAGGGTAGCTTGTATTTGATGAGATTCAGTCTTTGGGCATGAGGTGGTTGCTATTGAATTTGATTACGGTGTGTTCGGAAGAGTAATATCAGGATTCAGCTTAGAATTTGGGCTATGGTTCTGGTTAGGCGAGAGAGCTCTGTAACTGGTTGATCTGATGAGTGGTTATGAGTTATGTGTATTTCTTTCGTCATCGGTAGTGTACGAAGATTTTAGAACGAGATTTTTATTTGATATGAGTTTTAATACCGGTATTGAGTTTGTATTTAGCAGCTACTATGGTCAAATGTTATTGATGTGAGCGTCTGAGTTATGTGGTGTATCATATGATTACGTCTTGGGTTAGGGATAAGGTTTTATACAGTTTGTTCAGACTTAAACAGTGTGTAGGTGCGAGATTTGGGTCTTGTAAGAAATTTCGGATGTTGAAAATTGGGTTTCAAGGTTTATGGGCTAAGGTTGAATTAAGGATCTTCAGTTAGGTTGTGTTGTCAAGATTATATAGATTAGGGTGACGTGGGATCACCCCGGGTATGTGCATGGTAAGGTGGCACAGTGATTTGATGGCTTTGGAACAACTCTTGGCACGTTCGAGGACGAACATATGTTTGAGTGGGGGAGAATGTGACGACCCAGCCGGTCGTGTTGAGCATTTGCATTCCGTTCAGTTATTTGAAGTCTTGAGCAAAATCGTATGATGTATTATAACTTGTGTGAATCGTCGGTTTTGGTTTTCAGGTTATTCAGAATTGATTTGGAAGAATGAATTTCATGATTGACGCTTTAGAGTTGGAAAAGTTGACTAAGTTTGACTTTTTAATATTTGACCTATGATTAGAGTTTTGATAGTTCTGTTAGGTCCGGATGGTGATTTTAGACTCGGGCGTATGCCCGGATTTGTATTTAGATATTTCTAGAAGGTTTCGCCACTAATTGACAAAAGTTAGAAATTTGAATGTTTGGAAAGTTCATTAAGTTAGACCGAGAGTTGACTTTGAGGATATCGGGTTCAGATTGTGGTTCTAGGAATTGGAATAGTTTCGTTATGTCATTTGGGACTTGTGTGCAAAATTTGAGTTCATTCAGAGTTGATTTGATGAGTTTCGGCATGAGTTTTAGAAGTTGAAAGATTTATAGTTCATTAAGTTTGAAATCGTTTTGATGTTGTTATGTGTGATTTGAGGTCTCGAGTAGGTCCATGTTATGTTGTGGGACTTGTTGGTATATTCGTACGGGGTCCCGAGTGGCTTGGATGAGTTTGGGACGAGGTTCAGATCATTTTTCCTCTTGTTGCATTGCTGAAGATTTCTGGTGCTGGTGTAGTTGCATCTGTGGAGTATTGGTCGTAGAAGCGACTTCGCAGATGCAGGAGGTTAATCAAAGAAGCGGGAGAAGACTGTGTTTGGAGTCTGCACAAATGCAGAATTTGAGTCGCATCTGCGACTTCGCAGAAGCGATTGTTATGGGCGCAAAAGGGAGGTCTTGCAGAGTAAATAAAGGGGTAGTTTTCTGGGTAGTTACAAGTGTGCTCGTTTGGTAGCGGTTATTGTTGGAGGATATATAGTTGATGTGTAAAAGATAAGAACTTTTCCTATTTGTTCTCACCTTTAATTTTCTTATGTACATGATTCATCAAATCATGATTCTTTGTTCGCCGAAATAATGGTTCTCCATATCCGAACTAAGTCATTTGTCTCAGAATTGTATTGGTGGAAAATAAATTCACAACATGGACCAATAATATACTGATAGGTAGCATGGGAGTCGAAGTAATAAAGAAGAATGAAGAACATGTAAGGTATAAGTACTAGCCACGAGATCGTCTACAAGGATACCGTGCCTATTAGTTGGTAAAGAAAAAACATGTACGAAGTGGATAATTAAGTACACCAGAAGCCTTGAAGATGGAAAGATCATTAATAGCCATGAATATGGAATGAAATTACATAATCCTTAATTATTCGCGATTGGTCGTTATTACCTTAACCATTACAAATCACCCATATAACGAGTAATCAATGTAATAAACGTTAGTAACGGGCAGGAATTAGATAGGGGAAACAATTACAAATTGTACCCTTATATAAATCTCCATACCATATCTTGTATTTCCATCGAGAAAATCACAAAGTAATACTATCAATTGTCAATATTCTTGTTATTCTCTGACATTGGAAGTTGTTCTTTCCTATTGGAAGAAAGCTACATTTACCAATGAGATTTCTATTTTCTTATTCTCTCAGTCTTGCTTTCCATAATCTTTTATCTTTAATATTAGAAAAAGTGAAGTAAAATTGGTTAATAGAAACTTGAATTGTTCTTTTATTTGCTTTTACCATAAAAACTATTTTTTGGTTAAATAAATTAGTTCTGTTACCGGGACATCTGATAATCTTTTCACTTTCTATTTACATATTTTGTCTTTAGGAACAAATTATGCCTGAAATTGATAAATTATTCAGAAGGAGGATGTCACGACCCAAAATCCACAAGTGGTGATGGTACCTAAACCAGCAGTCACATGATTAACAATAAAAATGAAATAACATGGTCTAACGACTCAACAACGGAAGAATATCAAAATTATATCTGAGAATAAAGTCAAAATGCTACTACAACCAACCCTAAAATCTTGTGTCAATAAGTACACGAGCACTATTAAATAACAAAGTACGAAATAAATCCTCTAATACAACTGTCTGAACATGAGAAACATTAACGATAAAGATAACAGTAAGAGAACTTCAAGGACTGCAGACGGTATGACAACTACCTCGTAGTCTCCCAAATAGCTGGCACAACTCAAGCCTGAAAATCACCCCGGCTGGACGTACCTAGATCTGCATACGAAGTGCAAAGTATAGTATGAGCACAACCGACAAAATGTACTCAATAAGTAACAACACTAACCTTGGGTTGATGTCACGATCCTAATTTCCCTCCAAAGGAAGTCATGATGGCACCTAATCTCTACGACTAGGTAAGCCTAACAAATAATGATAATTGAACAAATACAAATTAACAAGTTACTGAAAACAACTGAATGATAGATAAAAACCTTCCGAAAAACAAAACCTCACAATACACACACCAAAACCGGTGAAAATGAGTTATAAGCTCTACAAAATGCAACTAGAGTACTACTACATCACTGTCCGAAAGAAAATACAACAGGAAATCAAATAGGAAAGGTGACTCCGAGGCCTGTGGACATAGAGCAGGTATACCTTGAAGTCTCCCAAGCAGCAGCTACAACAACCTCTAACGACAGGCACGCGCAGACGTACCTGGATCTGTACAAAAAGATGTGCAGAAACGTAGTATGAGTACACCACAATGGTACCCAGTAAGTATCAAGCCTAAACTCAATAGAGTAGTGACGAGTCCAGGTCAAGACACCTACTAGTATACAAAATAAACAGTATGAAATTTGCAATACTGATATGTAATAGAATGTGAAGAAACAACTAATATGGAAAGATAATAGCAAGAACTAGTATCGGAAATCCACAATAGAAATAATATAAAAAGAAGCAACTAAAGTGCTACAATGATCATGTAAGGACAACAATTACTGAAGAAACAAGGAATGACACAATAAGACATACTTCAACCAAAACACCTTGCAACATGATACGAATAGCAAGAATCACAACGAGGTATCACCTCGTGTATAACGAAATCAAAACCGAGATATTGTCTCGTATAATCAAGAATTACAACCGAGGTACAGCCTAGTATTCACTTTTCTCAATTTCAATTTCAATCACAATCTTTCATTATAATGCTGCGTGAGCCTTACATTTGAAAATAGGTTTTGAAAACAGTTTTTCCGAAATAGGTACACACATTTTAGCCTACCTTATGATGTCACATGTCTTCACCTAGTTCCCTTACAAGCAACACGCACATAAGTTCCACTTTATACTGCCGCATGCACATCAAACCCAACTTTATACTGCCGTATGCGTGTCAATATCATATCACAATAACAATTCGCACCACAAATGCCTATATAACATAACTTTCCAACAACAACAATAGCTCACGGCTCCACCACAACGTATACAAGAATATCAAAAACAACATTGGATGAAAAATGCTCAATAAGATATATGTTTCAACAATAACCAACATAGCCTCAACGTATTAATGACTTTCACAACTTCAATACCAAATAACTCAACAATGAGGGGAATAATGTATAACCATAATGTTAAATAAGACTAACTCACAATAAAAGAGATAATTTTTAACAATGAGTCTCAAACAATGGAAATTAACAAGTAAAGGGATAACATGAATAATTAATTCAAGTAACAAAAATCGATAAGGAAAGAGATAGCATGAACAATAGCTTCAAATAATGATACTTAAACAATGAAGAGATAGCATGTAACAATAAATGAGGCAACAAGTTCAACTAAAGCATGGGAGCAATTTAACAAGTAGGATGTAGTACAAATACTAAACTAGTCAACTAAGGCATCTAAGGATAGTCTAACACAATTAGGGATAGATTGATTAATAAGAATTAGAACATAATAGGACATTTTAATTAAAGCATGAAAATAGTCTAAGTTGCCTAAGCCGGCCAAATACCAACTATAACCTGTGTATACACTCGTCACCTTACGTACTCAGATTTCACTTAGCACAATTGAATCAACAATACCAATCCTAAGGGGTAGTTCCCCCACACGAAGTTAGACAAGACACTTACCTCAACTAGGCCAATTCAACACTCGGAAATAGCTTTTCCCTTAAAATCCTCCTCCACACGGCTCAAATATAATCAAAATCGACTCAATATCATCAAACAATGCTAGGGAATTAAATTGCAATAGATAAAGTTAAGATCTTTACACTTTTTCCAAAATGTCAACAAAAGTCAACTCGGGGCTCACCCGATCAAAACCCGGGTCCAATGGTGGATTCCGTCTACCCATGACCCCACGAGTTCATATATGTGATTAGTTTCAAAATTCGAGTCCAAATCGACTCTCAAAACTCAATTTCTTTTTTTTTTCAAAAACCTAGCAAAGTTTCACCAATTTCTACTTTGATTCACATAATTTTGATGTTAACATCTAAGATATGTTGATGAAATATGATTAAAAAGTGATTATAATGACTTACCCAAGGTTTGTAGGTGCAAATCCCCTCTTCAAACCATCTCCTACCGAGTCTAGGATTCAAAAATGTGAGAATGAGTTCAAATATCCTGTCTCCCAACCCTTTAACCAGTTGCAGATGTCGCGTTTGCGACACAGGGTTCGCATTTGCGACACAAGGTTCACATTTGTGAACCCTTGTAATTGTGGACCAGGGCTCGCATTTGTAAACCCTCGCAATTGTGGATCAGGGCTCGCATTTGCGAACCCTGACAGCCTAAGTCAACATCGTAATTGCGAACTGGGGGCATCGCAAAAGCTAACAAACTTTTCTCAAATGCGAACCAATGTGAAGTATGGCATTCTTCGCAATTGCGAAGGGGGAGTCGCAATTGCGACATTAGAGCCCCCATTTTCGCCTTCGTAATTGCAATGTTGGTGCTCCCAATTGCGATACCTAAACACTAGCAGCACCAACAGTCCAATTTCAGTCCAAACCATTCCAAAACATGTTTGAAATGCATCTGAGCCCTCGGGGATCCAAATCAAACATCCACACAAGTCTAAATATATCATACGGTCTCGCTTGCGGGATCAAAATACAAAACTAATATCTACAACTACGAATTGAACTCTCAAACGCACGATTTCAAAGAGATTTTCAAGAATTTTTAGAATTACGACTAAGCGTCTAAATCCTATCAAATCAACTCCAAACGATACCAAATTTTGCAGACAAGTTCTAAATTCCATAACAGATCCATTCCAAGTCCCAAAATCAAATTCCGGACTCGATAGATAAAAGCCAACCTACGGTCAAACGTTTCAAATTTAAATTGTCAAATTTCGGCAAATCAACACAAATCAACCTACGGACTTTCAAAATCAACTTATGTCATACGCCCAAGTTCGAAATCACGATACGAACCTATCAGAGTCATACAAATACAGTTCTGGGGTCGTTTTTACAAAAGTCAAAGTTTGGTCAACATTTTCAAATTAAAGCTTTTAAGTCTAGAATCAAGGGTCCAAATCAACCCGAAAGCTTCCTAGAATAAAACTAATCAACCCTGTAGGTCATAAAAGCATAAACACACATATGTGAAGCAATAAAAGGGGTAACAGGGCGCAATTACACAAAATGACCGATCGAGTTGTTACATTCTCCCCCTCTTAAAACAAACGTTCTTCCTCGAAGGTGCATAAGGACATACCTAAAGTGGTGAATAGATGAGGATAATGACTCCGCATGTCGTGTTCGGTATCCCAGGCCGCCTCCTCGACAGGATGGCCCCTCCATTGAACCTTTACTAAAGCAATATTCTTTGATCTCAACTTCTGAACCTACCGGTCCAAGCTAGCCACAAGCTTCTCAATGTAAATCAAATCCTTGTCCAACTGGACTATGTTGAAGTCTAGAACATGAGACGGATCACCATAATACTTTCGGAGCATAGAGACATGAAACACCAGATGAACCGCAGATAAACTATGTGGCAAGGCAAGCTTGCAGGCCACCTCTCCAATCCTCTCAAGGATCTCAAAAGGTCCGATATACCTAGGGCTTAACTTGCCCTTCCTCCCGAACCTCATCACACCCTTCATAGGTAAACTCTAGAGCTTGACTCGCTCTCCATCCATGAATGAAACATAGCAAAACTTCCGATCCGCATAGCTCTTCTATCTAGATTCGGCTGTATGAAGTCGATCCTGGATCATCTTGACCTTCTCTAAAGCATCTCAAATCAGATCCCTGCCTAATAACTTAGCCTCTCCTGGATCAAACCACCCAACTGGAGAACGACATTATCTACCATATATATCCTCATACGGAGCCATCTGTATACTCGACTGGTAACTATTGTTGTAGGCAAACTACGCAAGTGGCAAGAACTGATCCCATGCACCCCCGAAATCCATAACACAAACGCGAAACATGTCCTCCAATATCTAAATAATGCGCTCGGACTATCCGTCCGTCTGAGGGTGAAATGCTATACTCAACTCAACCCGTGTGCCTAGCTCATGATGTATAGCCTTTCAGAAACAAGATGTGAACTGCATACCCCGGTCAGAGATGATAGATATCAGTACATGATGAAGTCGAACAATCTCGTGGATATAAACCTGAGCCAGTTTCTCTGAAGAATAGGTAGTCACTACTGGAATAAAATAAGCTGACTTGGTCAACCTGTGCACAATCGCTCATACCATATCAAACTCTGAGTCTGTGGGAGCCCAACAATGAAGTCCATGGTGATACACTCCCACTTTCACTCAGGAATCTCAAGTCGCTGAAGCAAACCACCCGGTCGTTGAATCTCATGCTTCATATGCTGACAATTTAAGCACCGAGCTACATACTCCACTATGTCCTTCTTCATCCTTCTCTACCAATAGTGTTGCCTCAAGTCCTAATACATCTTAGCGGTACCCGAATGAATGGAGTACCGCAAACTGTGGGCCTCCTGAAGAATCAACTCACACAACCCATCCACATTGGGCACACATAACCGTCCTTACATCTGTAACACACCGTCAACTCCAAAAGTAACCTCCTTGGCATCGCCATGTTAAAATGTGTTCTTGAGGACAAACAGATGGGTGTTGTCATACTGACGCTCTCTAATACGGTCATATAGAGAAGACGGAGAAACCATGCAAGTAAGAACTCGACTGGGGTCTGAAAAATCCAATCTAACAAACTGGTTGGCTAAAGCCTAAACCTCCAAGGCTAATAGCCTCTCTACTACTGATAGATATGCTAAACAACCCAAACTCTCCGCCTTTCGACTAAAGGTATCGGCCACCATAGTGGCCTTCCCTTGATGATATAGAATGGTGATATCATAGTCCTTAAGTAACTCTAACCACCTCCGCTTACGCAAGTTAAAATCTTGCTGTTTGAATAGATATTGTAGACTCTAGTGGTCAATAAAGACCTCACAAGGAACACCGTACAAATAATGCTGTTAGATCTTTAATGCATGGACAATGGTTGCCAACTCCAAATCGTGGACTGGATAAATATTCTCACGAGTCTTCAACTGTTGAGATGCGTAGGCAATCACCCTACTATCTTGCATTAACATCGCGCTAAGGACAACACATGACACATCACAATACACAATATAAGACCCCGAGCCCGTAGGCAACACCAACACTGTGGCTGTAGTCAAAGCAGTCTTGAGCTTTTGAATGCTCACCTCACACTTCTTGGTTCATCTGAACGGAGCACCCTTCTGGGTCAATCTTGTCATAGATACAACAATAGATGAAAATCCCTCTATAAAACAACAATAATACTAGGCCATACTAAGGAAACTCTGGATCGCAGTAGCTGAAGACAGTCTGGTCCAACTCTGCACCGCCTCAATCTTCTTCGTATCTACCTTGATCCCCTCACTAGACACCACATGACCCAAAAATGCCACCGAATCAAGCATGAATTCATATTTTGAGAACTTTGCATATAACTTTTTATCTCTCAAGATCTTGAGCACGATCCTCAAATGCTGCTCATGATCTTCCCGGCTGCGAGAGTACACCAAGATGTCGTCAATAAACACAATAACGAATGAATCAAGATAAGGCTGGAATACAATGTTCATCAGGTGCATAAATGTTGCTGGGGCAATGGACAACTCAAATAACGTCACAAGGGACTCGTAGTGACCATAACAAGTCCTAAAGGCAGCCTTCGGAATATCCGGATCCCAAATCTTCAACGGATGATAAACTAACTGCAAATCAATCTTGGAGAACACTCTAGCACCCTGTAGCTGATCACATAGGTCATAAATACATGGCAATGGATACCTGTTCTTCACTGTAACCTTGTTCAATGGATGATAATAAATACACATGCTCATAAAACCATCATTCTTCTTCAAAAACAAGACCGAAGCACTCCATGATGACACACTAGGCCGAACAAATCCCTTATCAAGCAACTCTTACAATTGCTCATTTAACTCATTCAGCTCTGCTGGGGCCATGCGATATGGCAGAATAGAAATGGGCCGAGTGTCTGGCAATAAGTCAATACCAAATCGATATCCCTATTGGACGGCATGCCCAGAAGATCTGCTGGAAATATATCTAGAAAGTCTCTTACTACCGGAACAGACTCAACAGTAGAAGTCTCAGCGCTGACATCCCACACAAAGGCTAGATAAGCATTAAACCCCTTCTCAAACATCCGTTGAGCCTTTATAAATGAGATAAACTTGCTAGGAACTTAAGCTAATATACCCTTCCACTCTAACCGTGGTAAACCTGGCATAGCCAGCGTCACAGTCTTGGTGTGACAATCAAGAATTGAATGATAGGGAGACAACCAGTCAATGCCCAAGATAACATCAAAGTCTACCATACTAAGTGACAACAGATCAACTTTGGTCCCAAAACCACCAATAACAACTAAACACGACCGATACACACGGTCTACAATAATAGAATCTCCCACATGTGTGGACACATAAACAGGAGAACTCAAGGAATCACGAGACACATCCAAATATGAGTCAAAGTAAGATGACACATATGAATAAGTGGATCCCGGATCAAATAAGACTGATGCGTCTCTATGGAAAACCGGATCCATACCTGTAATGACTATGTCTAAAGCAATTGCCTTTATCCTACTCGGAAGAGCATAGAATCTGGCATGGCCTCCCCCTCTAGGGCAACCACTACCTGCTCGTCCCCCACCCATAGATGGCTGTGCGGGTGGAACATCAGGGGCAACAATCATGGCCTGAGAAGTCTGTAGACCTGACTGAATCTGTGGAGCCTGAGTAGTCTTGAAAGGTGGACCCCTCCAGAGTCTAAGGTAGTCTTTGACCATGTGTTGGGTATCACTACACTCAAAATAAGCTCTAGGTGGATGTGGCGGTTAGGACTGGCTCGGGACTAGTCGGTTGGACTGACCGCTAAAGGCACCCGGTGCAAGAGGTGCACTAGAAAGTGGCTGAGCAAAGTATGCAACCTGAGACCACGGAACAACTAGAGTACCACCAAAAGATGGAAGTGCTGAGTGAACTGGATGGCTCACATAGCCCCTACCATGACGGATTGTAGCTCCAGCATGAACACCACTAAATCCTCTCGTACCACAAGACCTCTTGGCCTCCCTATCATCTCTATCATGGTCTCGCATACCGTCCAACCTCCGTGCAATCTCAACCACCTGCTTATACGGAGTGTCTGACTTCAATTCCCTAGCCATGTTGAATCTAATACTCTGGTTGAGCCCCTCGATGAATCAACAGACTCGCTCTCTAACTGTAGCAACCAAGGCCAGTGCATGCCTGGACAAGTCACTAAATTAGACAACATACTCCGACACTAACATAGTACCCTAGAGAAGCCGCTCAAACTCCATGTGCCAAGTATTCGAAAGGGTCTGAGGAACAAACTCTCTAAAAAAACTCTCAAAACTGATCCCATGTAAGTGAAGCTTCCTCGGTTGGGCTAACCACCTCATACGCCCCCCACCTGCCGCTCTCTTTAGCTAGAACATAGTAAAAGCAACCCTACTCATCTCCATAATGCCCATAGTGCGGAGAATATGGTGACACTCGTCAAGAAACCGATATGCATCCTCTGAAGCCAAACCACTGAAAGTAGGAGGGTGGTACTTCTTGAACCTCTCGAGCCTAAGCTGCTCCTCCACAAATGTTACTGCCCTAATAACGGGCTGAACTGGATCAGCAGGTTGTACCAGTATAACCCGTGGGACCTGATCAACATAGACCCACTACTCTGGGGTACGGGCCACGGGAGTCTGTGCTCCTCTCCCAGCCTAAGATATAGCTGGTGCAAGTGGGATCAACCCCGCTTGAGCTAAGGTACCGAACATGCTCAGGAATTATGTTAGGGTCTCCTGAAGTGTTGGGGTGGCAATAGGCACATTGGGTGTCTGACCCCCGATTAGAGCTACTGGTGGCTCCTCAGTCGCAGATCGAGCAGGTACTCTGGCTATACTACGAGCCCATCCAGGGCCTCTACCTCGTCCCCAGCGCGGCTCTAGCAGGGGGCGCGGGTGTCTGATCGTCGGATCTTGCAGTGCGTGTCCTCACTATCTGTGAGAGAATATAAAGTCAAAGATTTAATTTTTGAAATCAACCAATTCGTAGGATACAAAATCAAAGAAGTAAAGTTTTCCTAATAGTTCTTTAGCCTCTCAAAGATAAATATAGACATCTCAGTATCGATCCGTAAGACTCTACTAAACTTGCTTATCACTCGTAACACCTTTGAATATAGAGCTCTGATACCAATTTTTCACGACCCCAATTTCCCTCTGAAGGATGTCGTGATGGAACCTAGTCTCTACGACTAGGTAAGCTTAACAAATAATGATAACTGAACAGATACAAATTAACAAGTTACTGAAAATAACTGAATAATAGATAAAACCTTCCAAAAAACAAAATCTCACAATACATACCCCAAAACCGGTGGAACTGAGGCATAAGCTCTACAAAATACAACTAGAGTACTACTACATCACTGTACAAAAGAAAATGCAACAGGAAACAAAATAGGGAAGGTGACTCCAAGGCCTGCGGACATGGAGTAGGTATACCGTGAAGTCTACCAAGAAGCAACTACAACAACCTCTGACGACCGGCACGAGCAAACGTACCTGGATCTGCACAAAAAGATGTGCAGAAGCGTAGTATGAGTACACCATAATGGTACCCAGTAAGTATCAAGCCTAATCTCAATAGAGTAGTGACGAGGCTAGGTCAAGACACCTACTAGGATACAAAATAGACAGTATGAAATTTGCAATACCGATATGTAATGGAATGTGAAGAAATAACTAATACGGAAAGATAATAGCAAGAACTAGTACCAGAAATCCACAATAGAAATAGCATAAAAAGAAGCAAGTAAAGTGCTATAATGATCATGTAAGGACAATAATTTCTAGAACAAATAAGGAATGACACAACAACACATACTTCCACCAAAACACCTTGCAACATGAAACGAATAGCAAGAATCACAACGAGGTACCGCCTCATGTATAATGAAATCAAAACTGAGATACCGTATCGTATAATCAAGAATCACAATCGAGTTATTGTCTCGTATTCACTTTTCTCAATTTCAATCACAATATTTCTTTATACCGCCGCGTGAGCCTTACATTTGAAAATGGATTTTGAAAACAGTTTTTCCGAAATAGCTACACACACTTTAGCCCACCTTATGACACTGTGTGGCTTCACGTAGTTCCCTTAGAACCAACACGCACATAAGTCCCACCTTATACCACCACATGTACATCAACCCCAACCTTATACCGCCACATGCGCGTCAATATCATTTTATAATAACAATTCGTACTACAAGTGCCCATATAACACAACTTGCCAACAACAACAATATAAATATTTACACAACAATAGCCCATGGATCCACCACAACGTATACAAGAATATCAACAATAACATTGGATGAAAAATGCTCAATAAGATATATGTTTCAACAATAACCAACATCACCTTGTCGTATTAACGACTTTCACAACTTCAACACCAAATAACTTATCAATGAGAGAAATAATGTATAACCACAATGTTAAATAAGACTAACTTACAATAAAAAAGATAATTTTTAACAATGAGTCTCAAATAATAAAATCAACAAGTAAAAGGATAACATTAACAATTACTTCAAGTAACAAAAATCAATAAGGAAAGAGATAGCATGAATGATAGCTTCAAATAATGATATTTAACAATGAAGAGATAACATGTAACAATAAAGGAGGAAATAAGTTCAACTAAATTATGGGAGTAATTTAACAAGTAGAATGTAGAATAAATACTAAACAAGTCAACTAAGGCATTTAAGGATAGTATAACATAATTAGAGATACATTGATTATGAGAATTAAAATATAATGGGAAATTTCAATTAAAGCATGAAAATAGTTTAAACAAGTCAACTAAGGCATTTAAGGATAGTCTAACACAATTAGGGATACATTGATTATGAGAATTAGAATATAATAGGGCATTTCAATTAAATCATGGAAATAGTCTAAGCAGCCTAAACCGGTCAAATATCACGTACTACCTGTGTACCCACTCGTCACTTTTGCATACATGGATTTTACTTAGCACAATTGAATCAACAATACCAATTCTAAGGGGTATTTCTCCCACACAAAGTTAGGCAAGATACTTACCTCAACTAGGCCAATCCAACACTCGAAAATAGCTTTTCCCTTAAAATTCGCCTCCACACGGATCAAATTTAATCAAAATAGACTCAATATCATCAAACAATGCTAGGGAATTCAATTGCAATAGATAAAGTTAAGATCTTTACACTTCTCCCAAAAAGTCAACAAAAGTCAATCTGGGGCTCGCCCGGTCAAAATTCGGGTCTAATGGTAGATTTCGTCTACCCATGACCCCACAAGTTCATATATGTGATTAGTTTCAAAATTCGAGTCCAAATCGACTCTCAAAACTCAATTTCTTATTTTTCATAAACTTAGCATTTTTATGGCATTATTTGATGATTTTGAGTTGCTTTTGGCTAGTTTTAAGCCGTTCAGAGGATGATTTGAGCGGGATGGCGCTTCTAGTGTATTGATTGGGCTTGTTTGAGGTAAGTGTATTGTGTAACTTTATTGAGTGAATGTTTTATACTAATTATCATTATTTGCTACATGCAGGGGTGATACATGTATGAGGTAGCGAGCGTGTATGTATGTACCAGGGTTAATCATGCTCGGGGGTAAATTATACTATAAATTGCGCCTTGTAGAATTACGTTACCTTCTTGCTTCATGTCTTACTTGACTTCTAGATTACTAAGAATATGGAATTAAATATTAGAAATCAAGATTTAGTTTATTATAACTTGATTAAATTTGACGGCATTTTGAGAAATATTGATGTGTCTAATTCAGTCATCATTATGCTTAATCACTAATACATTGCTATGACCATTATTGTTGAGATAATAGATTCTATACTTGAGTTGTAGATCTTTTTTTTTATTTGTTGAAATACTTGGACAATAAGGTTCTTGAGTATTTATTGAATTATTGTTGGCTTGAAAGTTGTGATTGAGGTTCATTTGGAATATTCGTTTAACCACTCTCCTTGATGTTATTTATGCTTCCTACGTCGCTTGTCATTTTGATATACATGTTCTTGGTGAGGAAGAGTGTGAAGCACGAAGGGTAATGCCATACCATTTCATATATATTATCATGTGAGGGTGAGTGTAAAGCATGAAGGGTGATTTCGTACCATATCATATATTTTATCATGTGAAGAAAAGTGTAAAGCACGAAGGGTGATGGCGTGCCATTTCATTTGAGAGTAAAAGCACGAAGGGTGATGCCGTGCCATTTCATTTGAGAGTAAAAGCACGAAGGGTGATGCCGTGCCATTTCATTTATATTATCCTAATCTCATTTACATTATCATGTGAGGATGAGAGTAAAAGCATGGAGGGTGATGTCGTGCCATTTCATTTATATTACCATGTTTTTATATTATCATGAGTTCATGGCACGAAGGGTTATTCCGTGCAAACGAGGATGAGGGACATGCCTTATGTTGTGATATCTTTTCCTTGTGTGTACATTCATATCCTTACCTGGAGTTATTACTGTTGCACCCATGTTATCTACGTGACTTGTCGTTGTTGTTATGTTTTTGTCCTCTATCTCGGTTGTTGTTGTGTTGTCCATGTCTTCTATCTGTTTAACTACAAATACCATGCCTCCCTTCCTGTTGTTATATCCACATCCATGTCGTTTCTATTTTGTTACACTTTAGTATAAGCCTTCTACCATGGTAGTCATTCATGCATCTATTTGTTAGCTTATAAAGATCATGATTTCTCTTCTTATTTGTTATATCTGCATCTATGCCTTCTACCATGCTAGTTAGGTAAAATTATGTTCTTCTTTCCTAATTAATATCATCATTATTATGCCTCCTACCTAGTCTATTACTATTGTCCATATGTACTGCCTTGTTCATCATTGCTACCTGTGTATTTCCTACCTTGTCATTACTGTTATCAGCATTTCTTTCAGGTTGATACTGTTATACGTATAGTTGGTGATGATGAGATAAATGCATGAAGGGTGTTGCCATGCCATTTGATTTGCTGGTTATCTCTCTAAGGAGAGGATTGGTCGTGATATCGAGGAATATTAATTGTGGTTCTTCTAGAAATCGTCTAATGCTTCTCATATTTGTTTCTTGTACTCTATTATGTTATATTCTAGTATTGTTCTATTGCTAGTCTTCTGCACGGGTTATATCCGTGAGTATCTTTTAACTAAAAGCCTCGTCACTAATTCACTGAGGTTAGTCAAGATACTTACTGAGTACATGGGGTCGGTTGTACTCATACTACACTTCTGCACCTTGCGTGCAGATTTTGGAGCGGAGCTACGGTGGATGTCGGGGGCTGACTCTGAAGATGTCCGTGCCTTCCGGATGTGGCTACTACTTGTACCTGGGTAGTTCTAGAGTTGAATTCTGTTTATGTACATTTCAAACATAAGTTGTATTTATTTCATATCCGTTTTTGCAATAATTCAGTCTTAGTAACTCATGTCTTTTACTACCAGTCCTTGAAATATTGTATTGAAATCCAAATATATCATTTGTTGATCACCTTTATTTTATTTGAATTGTGTTAACTATTAATTGGCTGACCTAACGGGTCGGGTTAGGTGTCATCACGACTAGTGGATTTTGGGTCGTGACATTTCTAGCAATGTTCTTTAGGTACTTTTGTGTTAATAAACTCTAAAAAAGAATGTTTAAATTAGTGGATTGGGCAGTAGGCTTGTTTATTCTTCGTTTTCCATTAGTGTTAATAGAAGATTAAGTAAAATAAATTTGTTGTATTTGCTTGGAAGTTTAAATCTATAGTTCAAATAAAAAATGGTATTGAAGCAGATCCTAATCCCTAAGTTGTAGTAGATCTGACTTTAGTCTTGATGTTAGAATAAAGTTCTTGTTAGGAACTTGAAGTAAAAGTTTTACAACATGTATTTCTCATTAAGTCAGTAATTTTTTTATTTTAAGTAAAATTATCAATAAAAGTGAAATCAAGTATTTTTATTTCGAATCTTGAAGCTAGATGCCATCAATAATTTTAGAGTAATACTTTATTACGTCTTGACTGAGAAAAGAGTTTCTTTTCTAAGAATAATTCTAAATGCTTAAAAAGAGGTGGTAGATGAGTTATTTGTTGTTGATTTCAGTGCTCTAAACCCAATTGTGTCTAGTTTCGAATAAACCTGTCACCTGCTATTGCTGGGAGAATTTACAAAAAAGAAAAGATAGCAATTTTTGGTTCAGTTGTTAAACGAAAAATAGGAGTTAGGCCAAAGAGTTACTGCTAAATTCACTTCCATAATAAACAAAGTTGATCCATTGTTTTTTAGAAAAAAGAAAATAAAAGCTGGCCCCAAACATTAAAGTGTTAAGTTCGACAAAAGCTTTCAATGATATTTAATAAAATTAGTTTTGTTCGCTAGGCAATTTAAGGCGCGTCTTCAAATATTGACAATGTATTCTTACACGATCCTTGGTTAATATGAAATAATAAAAATGGTTATGTGTANTGTGTGTATTTTCGCTCCCTGACTCGTCAATAATAAACCGTGTTTAACCATGTGTTCATACCCATTCCTTGGTTAAACACACATAATCAAATAAAGACCTTGTGTGCTTACAAGCTCCTATGCCCAAATTAATAAAATTCAGTTAATTATTAAGCGGCAATAGACAATAATAATTTTAAATAACAGTTTATCCAAAAAATAATTCAAGCCAAGTTTTATTCAATAAAAGCGATCGTGCTAGAACCACGTGATTCAGGGAGTACCTCACACCTTCTCCCATGTCAACAAAATTTCTTACCCGACCTTCTATTTTTGCGGACCAATAAAATAGAGTCAAACTTTCCTTTGACAGGAAATTTAAATAAAAGGTGACTTGGAACACCCAAAGATCAATTTCAAGTGGCAACTCTGTAAATAAAATAATCCCTACTCAAATTGTCACTTCAATTGAAAAAATCCTTTAATCCACAACATATTCATAACATTATTTTGCGGGGTGAAAAAAGGGGTGTGAAAATCACCAAGCGCATACGTCACCCCAATATCTTTCCTATAACATAGTCCTTAAGGTTAAATACCCTCAAATCCAAGTTTAGATGGGTTACTTACCTCAAATCGCGCAAATCACAACTCTAACAAGCCTTTCCCACGCGTATCGGTCTCCAAACGACTCGAATCTAGTCACAAACAACTCAATATCAACAAAAAATGCAGTAGGAAAATCTTTATCAAAATCAAAAAGTCAACCCCGGGCTTGAGCCTCAGAACCTGACAAAATTTATAAATTTTGGACATCCATTCGATTACGAATCCAACCATACCAAAATCATCCAATTCTGACCTCAAATCGACCTTCAACCTTCATTTTTTATTTTTGAAAAGTTTCCACCAAACCCCATATTTCTTCACTTTAGTTCACTATTTAAAAGCTAAAAACGAAGATGGAATCATGAAATATTAATAAATCAAAGTCAAAAATATTTACCCCGATCCAAGATGTGAAAATTCCCTCCAAAATCACCCAAAATCGAGCTCTACAACTCAAAATATGAAACAATAACTATAACCTTTGATTTGGGAGTTTAATATCTGCTAGTGATGGTAGGCTAGGAACTCGTGTTTTAGCTATATTTTCGCACTCTAGTTACTACAATTTGATTATATTTAAACCTAATTGCTAGTACTTTGTACTTATTATGTGTGTGTGTGTATGTCATGTAGGATGTGATTTCGAGTGGAGAAACAAGTTTGGAACTAAAATGGATGATTTGGAGCTTTGAATTTCGAGTAGAAGCCCAAAATATTAAGCCGGGATCACGGTGGGGGTCGAGGACCAATCCTGGATGTCAAAAAAAGTGAAAAAAAAAATTACTCTGAGAAAAATGCACTACTGCGCTGTGCCATGCGCCGCCGGGCACGGGGTGCTAGTTCAAAATTCCTACAGAGTGAACAAACCAACTCTCTGAAGATCCTCACTAATGAGGCGCATGGGGCGCCGCGCCAATGTATTTTCGTGATCCAATTGTCCCACTTCAGCTTGGAAGGGTAGTTTCGTCTAGGTTTGTTCCTACATGGTATAAATACGTCAAAATCACGAATTTTAGAGGACTTTTGGCCTTGGAAGCTTTTGGAGAATATTGGAGGCTACAAGACACAAGATTTCATCATTTTTCCATCAATTCAATACGAGAGTTTGGATTGTAACGTTAGATTGATATGTTCTTACTCTTTAATTTTATTTGTGATGACTTCCTCCATAATTATGGAGTAGTTTTATTTAAGGTTTGATGTATATGGGGCTTTGAATTATTTGCAACTTTATTCACAAGTTTATTTAATCAAAAGAGGAATATTGTAGTGATTATCTTGCATTATTTTATTTGGTTTAATACAGTGATTTTCTTAAGTAAACGAAAGAGCTTGTTGAATTGTTGATTAAATCAAGTTAGGAGAATATTCGAGAGACGTTTTTCTGAAGACCAATCCATTAACGCATGCTTGCATATTTTTACAGTGCTTATATTAGTTCACCTCGTATAGTTAAGATTTAATCGAGAGAGTCTTGACTGCACGTTTGAACTAAGCATCGAGTGAATTCGTGAGAATCATTAGAACATTAGAGTGAATTGAACTAGAGTTGGGTCCCAAATAGCTATCTTGCACCTATCGTGTTACGACCCTTATTTCTCTCATTAATATTTCAGTGTTGCCCAACTCTTGTCTTCCAGTGATCAATTGTTAATTATTTTAATTTCATAGTTAATTTTAGTTATTAATCATCCCAACTAACGTGTTAATCATCCTGAATAGAGTTAAGCTAGAAATTACTTGAACATTATTTAAATCTAATCCCTATGGAGATGATAATCATAACTATACTATGTTTGGAAAGCGAGCATTAAATTCGTGTTGTATTTGCGCACATCAAATTTTGGCATCGTTGCCGGGGATTGGCAAATCAATAGTGTTCAAAATAGTTTTTGGTGCTAATTCAGGAATCAATTTTATTTTATTCTTCACGGTTTTTCTCTTTCGTGTGCAGGAAGCAGGTTAAGTTCGTTGGTATATGACTCGATCTTCTTTAAAAGAAGTAATACCCTACAAACTAGAGTTGGAAAAATACCTGCGACAACTGAGAAAACAGAAAAACTCACCGACAAATTCTTGGGGCAATCTTCAACCCAAGAAAACATGGCTAAGAACGGTTAGGAGATAGTTGATTTGGCTGCACGGGAAGCAGCCCAACAGGAAGCAACCGCACGGGCAGATCCTGAAGCAGATCTCAGAGCTGATGAAACTGTTGACGAGAATGGAGGACGAATATTCAACCTGAACCAACCTCTGGTTGAAGACGAATTTGAAAATAATATGCCCAGGCCAGGACGATCACTGGGAGACTACGCCAGTCCAGTCTACAACTAAGGAGTATCTAGTGTACGACCCCGTCTGATTGCGACCAATAATTTTAAGATCAAGCAAGGGCTACTTCAGACCATTCAGAACAATTGTGTCTTCAGAGGAAAACCCAACGAAGATCCAAATACCTATTTGATGGATTTTGATTAGATTATGAATAACTTCCAGCACAACGGGGTATCGAAAGATGCTATCTACTTAAGAATATTTCTTGTTTCACTGAGGGAAGATACTAAGCATTGGGGTTGTGGAGTTTGTCGACTAGATCAATTCAAACTTGGGAAGACATGAAAAGGAAGTTCCTTGAAAAATATTTTTCAATTGCAAAAACAGGGAAAATTCAAATAGAGATCCACAACTTCAAGCAGAAAGATACAGAAACAGTGTTTGAAGCATGAAAATGATTTAAGGATACTGTGAGAAGATGTTAGTATCATGAAGTAGACTTGTGGATGCAACTTCAAGATTTTTGGGATGGGCTTACACCCTCTTCCAGAAGGACGCTAAACAATGCAGTTGGAGGTCCTCTTATGAAGAAAACTCCTGAGGAGATTGTTGCAATTCTAAACAAATTATTTGAAGATGCAAATCAATGGCTTGCAGATGATAATGAGAGAACAAAAAGAGTTGGGGTACATCAAGGGGATTCTAACACATCAGTTTAAGCCTAGCTAGCACCATAGCCATAGAGATACGAAAGTTAACCATAAGCATGGTCCAGAGCCAGTCATCATCGGTTTGTGATTTTTGGGGAATGGGGAATCCAACGCATGAGTGTCAGGACTCGACTACAGATGAAGTGGTAAATATTGTGGGGAGCTTTGACACATGCAACTACCAAAGTGGCAATAATTTTAACTCCATGGGGCAGAGGCACCCAGGTTTTTCTTGGAGTTCACCAGGTGGTAGTGCGAATGCATGACAACAGAACAACTCCAGTCCCCAGGGACAGGGAGCTCCATGATTTCAAAATCAGCAGAGGCAACAATATCAGCCTCCACAGTCTAGTCAGTCAAGCATGGAAGATCTGATGAAGGCCTTTATTATTAAGACAGATGAGAGGCTTGAAACCCATGGAAAAACTATCTGAGAACAGGGTAGAGCTATCAGAGAATAGGGCACAACCATTCGAAACTTGGAAAAGTCAGGGGACAACTAGATAATCTATTATCTGAGAGGGTTCCAGAAACTCTCCCTGCTGATACTGAGAAAAATCCAAAAGAGACAATAAATGCAGTAACTTTGAGGAGTGGGCATGTATTGGAGGATCCCAGGGCAAAACAAAAGGATGAGTTGATTGAAGGACATGTAGAAATTGTGGATGAGCAGAAAAATAGCAACATTAAAGAATGTGAAGTGATGGTAGATGATGGTCTGAAGAAGAAATGGAAGACTAGAGCTCAGAAGAAGAAGAAAGATGGAAATTGAATGAATGAGGAGACTGAGAAAAGCAAATAAATGCTTGCTCTACCTTTCCTTCAGAAGCAAAGAAAAGAGAGGCTGAACAAATAATTTGGGCGTTTCCTAGATATGCTCAAGAACGTGCATGTTAATGTACCATTCGCAAAGGTGCTTTCACAGATGCAGCCTATCCTAAGTTCTTTCCCCGTGGACTTTATTGTGGTGAACATGGAAGAGAATAGGGAGGTCCCTCTGATTTTAGGGAGACCCTTCTTGGCAACTGGTAGAGCTACTCTGGACATCCAGGAAGGGCAACTCGTGCTCAAAGTGGGGGAAGAAAGGGTGGTCTTCAAGATGGAAGGAGCAACAGTGGCCCTAAAAGAACGAGCTAGAGAGAGTACGCATGATAAGTGTGGGGTGGACCCAAGGAAGGCAGAGAAAAAACTTGCAGCATGGATGTGTATATTGGGTCGGACATACAGTAAATATGTACAGTTGTTCCTCTTCATGATCGTGAAGAACAAAAGTTCACTGCCCACCACAATGGTCTACGCGACCCTGGAAACTCTATTTCAAATCCATTGCTAAACCAACCTGCCCCTTCATGAACGCGGCCAATACTACACAATCGCATAAGATTAAAGCCTAACTCTCTGGGTGAACATTCCACTACGCGAACATATGAACCTTTACGCGATCGCGAAGGCTTCGCGAATGCATGCCTAATATCGCGAACACGTAGACTAACTTCCACCAGCCACCAAACAACCCTTCGCGATCGCGGACATTCCCTCGCGATCGTGTATAAGGAAACCGATACAGAAAATTCTATAGTCCAACAAATTCAAATGAGTCGAACATGATCTGAATCACACTCGAGGCCCCCGAGACCCCATCCAAATATACCAGCAGGTCCTAAAACACGATAAGAACTTAGTCGAAGCCTCAAATCATATCAAACAACACTGAAATCACGAACCGCATCCCAATTCAAGCCTAATGAACTTATGAACTTCTAACTTCTAAAATTAATGCCGAATCATACCAAACCAACTCCGATTGACCTCAAATTTTGCACACACGTCATAAATGATACAACAGACCTATTCCAACTCCCAGAACCAAAATAGGGACTATATATAAACAAAGTCAACTCTTTGTGAAACTTCTCAACCTTCCAAACCTTCAACTTTCCAACTTTCGCCAATTCAAGTCAAAACAACCTACGGACCTCCAAATCAACATCTGGGCATACGCCTAAGTCCATAATCACCATACGAAATTATCAGAACCATCAAAACTTCATTCCGGAATCGTCTACATAGAAGTCAAACTCTAATCTACTCTTTAAACTTAAGCCTTCAACCTTTGGACTAAATATCCCATTTCACTCCAAAACTTCCATGGAACCAAACCAACCATCCCGAAAAGTCACATAACCAAAAATGATTCTCCCCCTCTTAAACAATCATTCGTCCTCGAACGGGTCTAGAATCATTCCTGGAGTTTCAAATAGGTATGGATAGTTGCTCCACATCTCCCGCTCGGTCTCCCAAGTAGCCTCCTCAACTGGCTGCCCTCTCCACTGAACCTTCACTGAAGATATATTCCTTGATCTCAACTTCCGAACCTGCCGATCCAAAATGGCCACCGACTCCACATCATAAGTCAAATCCCCATCTAACTTAGCCGTGCTCAAGTCCAAAACAAGAGACGGGTCACCATAATACTTCTGGAGCATAGAAACATGAAACACTAGTGAACAACTAATAGACTAGGTGGCAGTGCAAGCTTGTAGTCCACCTCACCAATCCTCTCAAGCACCTCAAAAGGGCCAATATACCGAGCGCTCAATTTGTCCATCTTCCCGAAACTCATCACATCCTTCATGGGTGATACTCTGAGTAATACCTTCTCTCTCACAATATATGCAACATCATGAACCTTCTAATCAATGTAACTCTTCTGTCTAGACTGTGTTATGCGAAGCCCATCCTGAATCAACTTGGCTTTCTCTAAGGCATCCTGAACCAAATCAGTACCCAACAACCTAGCCTCCCCCGACTCAAACCAACCCACTGGAGAACGACACCATCTCACAATATAAGTAGCTATTTGAATACTCGATTGGTAGCTAATGTTGTAGGCAAACTATACAAGTGGTAGAAACGGATCCCAAGAATCCTCGAAATCCATAAACCAAGCGCGTAGCATATCCTTCAAAATCTGAATGGTATGCTTGTACTGTCCATCCGTCTGGGGGTGGAATATTGTACACAACTCAGCCCGTGTGCCCAAATCTCATTGTACTACTCTTCAAAACTTCGACATGAACTGTGTGCCCCGATAAAAAATAATAGACATCGGCACACCGTGAAGGTGAACAATCTCGCGGATGTAGATCTTAGCCAACCGCTCCGAAGAATAGGTAGTCACAACCGGAATGAAATGTGCAGACTTAGTCAACCGGTCCATAATCACCCAAATAGCATTAATTTTCTTCAAAGTCAGTGGGAGTCCAACAACAAAGCCCATGGTAGCACGCTCCCATTTACACTCAGGAATCTTAAGTCTCTGAAGTAAACCGCCCGCCCTCTGATGCTCATACTTCAATTGCTGACAGTTCAAGCACCGTGCCACATACTCCACTACATCTTTATTCATTCTCCTCCACCAATAGTGTTGCCTTAAGTCATGATACATCTTGGAGGCACCCGGATGAATGGAATACTGCGAACTCTGGACCTCCTCAAGAATCAACTCATGTAACCCATCCACATTGGGCACACAAATCTGACCCTGCATCTACAATACCTCATCATCCCCTATAGAAACCTCCTTGGCAGCACCGTGCTACATTGTGTCCTTAAGTACAAGCAAATAGAGGTCGTTATACTGAGGCTCTCTGATGCGCTCATATAAAGAAGACCGAGAAACTATGCAAGCTAGAACCCGACTAGGCTCCAAAATATCTAACCTCATGAACTGATTGGCCAAGGCCTGAACATCTGATGCTAATAGTCTCTCACCAACTGGAATATATGCAAGGCTACCTATACTTACCGCCTTTCTACTCAAGGCATCTGGCACCACATTAGCCTTCCTGTGATAATACAAAATGGTGATATCATAGTCTTTTAACAGCTTCAATCATCTCCGCTCCCACAAATTTACATCCTTCTGCTTAAACAAGTATTATAGACTCAAATGATTTGTAAATACCTCACAAGACACGCTGTAGAGATAATGCCTCTAAATATTCAATGCACGAACAATGTTTGGCAATACTAAATCATGAACGGGGTAGTTCTTCTCATGGGCATTCAATTGGCGTGAAGCATAAACAATCACCCTACCCTACTACATCAAGACATACCCAATACCAATCCGAGAAGCATCATAATACACCATATATGAACCTGATGCTGAAGGCAAAACTAGAACTGTAGTTGTGGTTAAGGCAATTTTGAGCTTCTGAAAGATCTTCTCACACTCATCTGACCACCTGAATGAGGCACCCTTATGGGTCAACCTAGTCAAAGGCGCTACAATCGATGAGAAACTCTCCACGAAGCAACGATATATCTGGCCAAGCCGAGAAAACTCCGAATCTCAGTAGCTGAAAAAGCTCTGGGAAACTCTGAACTACCTCAATCTTCTTCGGATCAACCTTTATCCCCTCACTAGACACCACATGCCCCAAGAATGCCACCGAACTGAGCCAAAACTCACACTTGGAGAACTTAGCATAAAGTTTTTCCTCTCTCAATATTTGTAGTATAATCCTCAGATGTTGTGAATGCTCCTCCTGGCTACGTGAGTACACCAGGATATCATCAATAAATACTATGAAAAACGAATCAAGATAATGCTGAAATACATTGTTCATCAGATGCATGAATATTGTTGGGGCGTTGGTCAGCCCAAAAGACATCACAAAGAACTCGTAGTGGCCATAGCGGGTCCTGAATGTCGTCTTCAGAATATTAGAGTCCTGAATCTTCAACTGGTGATACCCAGACCTCAAATCAATATTAGAGAATGCTCTAGCACTCTGAAGCTGGTCAAAAAAATCATCAATGTGCGGAAATAGGTACTTGTTATTAATTGTAACTTTGTTTAACTGGGAACATAGTCAAGAGAACCTCTCTAGTCAACCTTAGGAAATCCTGGCATCGCCAACGTCACGGTATTAGCATGACATGGTGACAAACAATCCATGCCTGAAATCACGTCGAAATGAACCATACTAAGTAGTAAAAGATCAACCCTCATATCCAATCCTCCAATAGTCACCACACACGATCGATATATACGGTCCACAACAATAAACTCACCCAATGGTGTGGATACATGAACAAAAATAACTAAGGAATCACGGGGCATATCCAAATAACTAGCAAAGTAAGATTATACATATGAATAAGTGAAATCAGGATAAAAAACAATTTGGAAGCATTCTTGTGGCACACTGAAACAATACTTGTGATCACTGCATCTGAAGCAACTGCCTCTTGCTTGGCGGGAAAAGCATAGCATCAAGCTTGACCACCACCTGTCTGACCTCCCCATCTGGGGAGACCTCTACCCGTACGACCTCCACCCCGAGTTGGATGAGATGGTGGTGTAGCAACTGGTGCAGGGGTCATAGACTAGCCTCCCTGCTACACTGGACCTCTGTAATGACGGGGATAATACTTCCTAACATGGCCCAACTCTTCACAATCATAACAACCTTGGGCCGTAAATGGTGGTGGGCTTGTATCGGACCCCGAGAACTAGAAAAACAAATGGAAGAACCCGGTACTAACGAACCCTTAAATGATGGAGCACGGGATGAACTATGAGCTGGGAGAAATCCATACGATCATTGTATGAACCATGACTAGCTGATGTACTACGATGAACCAGATGAGCCATCTGAATGGGCCTGTAAGGATGACCTCTGGTGTGCTGTGACTGACCTCCGGATGAGGTACCACTGAAACCACAAAAACTACGGGGCCTTTTTCCCTCCCGCTCCTCGCGCTCAAGCCTATGAACAAACTCTAAGCACCTAGCAATCTCGACCACCTGGTCAAACCTAGCATCCGTCTCGGTCTCTCGGGCCAAACTGTATTGTAGGCCATAGTTGAGTCTATCAATGAACCTCCTGATCTACTCCCTCTCTATGGGAACTAACCATATAGAATGACGGGCCAAATCTGTGAATCTCATCTCATACTAGGTCACAGTCATATCTCTCTAGCGTAGTTGCTCAAAATCTCTGCGCAGCTCTTCCCTGCGAGTCTGTGGGACAAACTTCTCTAAAAAGAGAATGGAGAATTCATGCCATGAAAGTGGCGTTGCGCCAACTGGCTTGCTCAACTCATAGGCCTGCCACCATCGGTAGGCTTCCCCGGTCAACTAAAAAGTGGGAAATGCAACTCCACTTGTCTCCAAATACACGATGTGTGAAGAATCCGCAGACACCGGTCTAGGAAATCCTGGGCATTCTCTGACTCCTCCCCGCTGAAATCTGGAGGCTTAAGCCTCCCAAATTTCTCTAATGTCTTCTTCTCCTCATCACTCATAGCTGGGACAGCCTTGGCCCGAGAAGCAACAACCGACTAGGCTAGGAGTATCAGCGATATCTGGAGTCCCTCAGCTACCTGCTCTGGAGTACGGGTGGCAGGAGTCTGATCACCTCCCCCGGCCTGAGAAGTGGCTGGTGCGGCTGGAACTGAAACCGCCTGAGCAAGGCTAGTGCATACAATCACAATCTGGGCTAAACCCTCCAGAAGGCCTGGGATTACAATAGGCACAATTGGTGCCTAAGCCGGTCCTATCAGCTCAACAATATTTGGTGTTTGCCCCTCAATTGGAGCAACTGGTAGCTCCACAGGTGCTGCTCTAGCTATAGTGCGAGCCACACCTCAGCCTCTACCGCGGTCCCAGCCTTTCACAACTGGTGGTACTGGTGGTCGTCCGCCCGATTCAGTCGCACGTGTCCTCACTATCTGTGAGAGAATAGAAGAGTCAAGTTTCAATCTTCTGAATTAACAAATTCGAACGATAAGAATGCAAGAAACTGAAGTTTCCTAATAGTTTGGTAGCCTCTCAAAGATAAGTACAGCATCTCCATACAGATCCGCAAGACTCTAATAAATTTAATCGTGACTCGTGAGACCTGAGCAACCTAGTGCTCTGATACCAACTTGTCACGATCCAAAATTCACAAGTTGTGATGGAGCCTAAACTAACCCGCTAGGTAAGACAACAGTCACATGATTAACAATAAAATTGAAATAACATGGTCTAATGACTCAACAGTGGAAGAATACCATAAATATATCTGAGAATAAAGTCAAAATGCTACTACAACCAACCCCAAAATCTGGTGTCAACAAGTACACGAGCACTACTGAATAACAAGGTATGAAATAAATACTCTAATGCAACTGTCTGAAAATGAGAAACAGTAAAGATAAAGATAACAGGAATATAACCTCAAGGACTGTGTACGGTATGGCAGCTATCTCGTAGTCTCCCAAATAGCTGGCACAAATCAAGCCTGAAAATCATCTTGGCCGCATGTACTTGGATCTGCACATGAAGTGTAGAGAGTAGTTTGAGTACAAACGACCCAATGTACTCAATAAGTAACAACACTAACCTTGGATTGAAAGTAGTGACGAACTCAGAACAATAGTCAAATGCCAGTACCAATAACTATAACAGTTCAGAAAATAATGAATAAACCGTAGAAATAATAGATCAGTGATGTCAAGTACAACTCGTCCTTATTTCAGAAATTTAGGCAGGCTTTCAAGTATATCAATTTAAAACCCAACACAGATAAAGCAAGTCATATACTATTTAGCATGAGGAAAGTACATCTATATGCCTACACGTCAAGTAAACACGTAAATCAATAGTATCACAGTGGATCCATCAATAGTATTTACACATAGCACTATACGGGTAACTGGCATAACTGTTCATCATCAATCACATATATGATACACTGTGCATGTATCCACTGCTGGTATGTCAGATTCCGGAAGGGCGGATCTTGCCCAAGCGCTAATTATAATCACTTAGACCAATAATGAGGCCTGATGTACGCGTCGCCTCAAAACAATAACACTCAGCCAAATATAGGCCTAGCGTACGTGTAACCTCAAAATAAGTACCAAACCAGCTCTAAGGCCCAAACTCAGTCATTTATCATTCAAGTCTAAGATGAACACATGTCAAATATTCAATTAAACAGCTTTACCCTTAAGCGATATCAGCAATATGTGAGGAATCAAATAAGAAGTACTGAGACAGAGTTATCATTAACAGATATAGTATCATGACTGAGAACATGTGGGCAAATAAGGTATATAACTCAGAAATAGCAGGAATTGCCCTATCAAGTCTCAAACAGTTAGCGCATAGCCTAGACATGATGTCTAACACGATTCACAATTCAAATAATCAAACAAGTAGAGGGGACACAGGGATAACATGATATGATAGCAAAACAAGCCTGGTATTAGCCTAAAGGCTACCCCAAACCATGAACAACCTGATGCACTGATACATGCCCGTCACCAAGCGCATACGTCACCCTAATATCTTTCATATAACATAGTCCTTAAGGTTAAATACACTCAAATCCAAGTTTAGATGTGTTACTAACCTCAAACCGTGCAAATCATAACTCCAACAAGCCCTTCCCACATGTATCGGCCTCCAAACGACTCGAATCCAGTTACAAACAACTCATATCAACAAATAATATTGTAGGAAACAACTTCAAACAAGAAAGTTTCGATCTTTATCAAAATCAAAAATTCAACCCCGGTCTCGTGCCTCGAAACATGACAAATTCACAAATTCCGGACACCCATTAAATTACGAGTCTAACCATACCAAAATTATTCAATTTTGACCTCGAATCGACCTTCAAACCTCCATTTTTTATTTTTTAAAAGTTTCCACCAAACCCCACATTTGTTCACTTTACTTTACTATTTAAAAGCTAAAAACGAAGATGGAATCATGAAATACTAATAAATCCAAGTCAAAAACACTTACCCCGATCCAAGACGTAAAAATCCCCTCAAAAGTACCAAAAATCGAGCTTTACAACTCAAAATATGAAATAATAACTCTAACCCCCGATTTGGGATTTTAATATCTGCTGCCCAGGTGTTCCTCTTCGCGATCGCGAAAAACAAAAGTTCACTGCCCATTACAATGGTCTATGCGACCACGAAAACTCTATCATGAACGCGTTGCTAAACCAACCTGCCCCTTTGCAAACGCGAGCAACATTATGCAAGCGCATAGGCTTAAAGCATGACTCTCCAGATGACCACTCTACTACGAGAACGCATGAACCTTCACGCGATCGCGATCACCTGAGACCTCAAGGCTTCGCGAACGCATGCCAATATCGCGAATGTGTAGACTAACTTTCACCATGCACCAAATAACCCTTCGTGATCACGGACATTCCCTCGCGATCACATATAAGGTAACAAGATACAGAAAATTCTGCAGTCCAACAAATCCAAAATGAGCCGAACATAATCTGAATCACACCCGAGGCCCCCGAGATCCCATCCAAACATACCAATAGCTCCTAAAACATGATACGAACTTAGTCGAAGCCTCAAATCACATCAAACAACACCGAAATTATAAATCGCACCCTAATTCAAGTCTAATGAACTTATGAACTTCTAACTTCAAAAACTAATGCCGAACCATACCAAACCAACTCCGATTAACCTCAAATTTTGCACACACATTATTTCCCTTCATGTTAATGGCTCTCTTAAGGAAATGCTCATCAATGCCAAAGCTATATGGCTTTAACTTGTGTGCCAAAAAAAATATAGCTCTAGGCTCTTGATTAGCCTACCAAATGTGCTTTTTATTTTCTTTTTTCTTTCGAAGAGGGTACTGGGCTGGGGCTGTAAAGAAATTAAAGCCATACTTTTTGTGAAAATGGCTGATAATGGAAACTTAAGTTTCTGAGAAGTTTAACATATTCTATCTATGGTG